>LGRX02007400.1:0-18598 GCA_001247695.2 Cymbomonas tetramitiformis | reverse complement strand
CCCTCCTCCGATCAACGCAATCCCTCCTCCGATAAACTTAATCCCTCCTTCAATCAACGTAATCCTTCCTCCAATCAACGCAGTCCCTCCTCCGATCAACATAATCCCTCCTCCGATCAACGTGTCTTCTCGGCAGCAGACGTTGCACGGGTCTAAGAGCTCTCCCCATCGCGGTCCAGCCCGAGTCCAGGTCACAGAACGTGCACTCTGCCACTAGTTGGGTGGCGGAATGTTGACGGAGGACATACACGGAATCCCAAAGAAAAGTATCTAATCTGCACCGCTGCCCCAAAGCCTCCGCGCCTAGTACCCGTGCTTTTGGCAAACGTAGCCCGGATACGGACATGCCGATATGCGCTTGCAGCCCCTCACCCCCAACACCAACTCTATGGGACCGAAGCCCTTGCTCTGGACATCTTGCGAGTAAGCTGCGGTCTTTGAGTGATGCGCTCCACACTTGCTCTGCCATTGTTGTTCTGCGTTTGTGTATGACTTATCCTCGGACCGACTCCTTCGGCACCATATAGCCAAGATCGACTGCACTATGTACCCACGCCAGGGATCAAAGGATTCAGCACACACTCCAGGACACGCATCCGAATTTGAGTTTCGAGGATGTGTTTGTGTGCAGAGGGGGGTGATGAAGCCTGGGCGGTGCAGATAGCGCCCTCTGCCGCGGAGCTCCCAGCAGCAGCGCCCGGGGACAGGCTCGGGGTTGGCCTAGCCCTCAACAACCAGTGCAAATCCACTGGCGAGCTGGTGTTCACCAAGAACGGCCGCCGCATCTTCACCGCCCGACGACGGAAGGGGTGGCCGGAGCGCCCGCTCTTCGCGGCTGTAGGTGCCGGGGGGGGGTCTGTTCACATGCGCGCCAGACACTGCAGGGCGCACTTCTCCGCCAGCGGCGTGGCGGTGATGGAGGCCGAGGAGGCGCCGACCTGGATGCGGCGGCGGCACTTGTGCATGGAGGCGGTGGACGCGCTCCACTCCGGCAAGGAGTTCCCTGAGGAAATCCTGGCACACCCGGAGACGCCCTTCACGGAGTGGTGGGGCCCAACACCTAAGAATAAGGGTCCTGGCCGGCGGCCGGCCAGCAGCGCGGGGTCCTGGCCGGCGGCGGCGCTGTCCGGGTGGAGCCTTGAGGCGGACGCGGCGCTCGGGAAGGCGGTGCAAGAGGCAATGGGAGGCCACTCGGCTGTCAGCTCGACCGCCGAGCTCCTGCAGATGGTGCGGGAGACCCACCCGAGCGTGATTGTCCGCCCAGCCTCGCCGCAGCTTGCTGGGTTCGACATGGAGGCGCTGAGTCACCGGCTGAAGCTGCTGTGGCGGCTGAGCGCGCTGCTGATGGAGGCGGCTCCGATGGCGCTGTGCCCCGGCCTGCGAGGCTGCGGCGCCGTGGCTGAGCGCCTCTGCCGCGCCATGCGGCAGATGATGTTCCCTGCCTGGCGGATGAGGCTCGCGCAGGATATTGTGAGCCGCCGCCAGAGCGCCCTCAGAGCCGATCGCCGCTACAACGCGGAGAGCCACGGTGCGCGGGGCGCACCTTTGTCCCGCCCCTGACCCCCTCCGCGGACCGTGTAAATCGTCTGCACGGCGCGGCTCGTGGCAAAGTCAAAGCTGGAGCCTCTGGAACGTCCCTGGCCCGGGCTCCAAGGATGAGCGCCCCTTGGCCCGCCGGGCTGTGGCTGTCTCACCCGAGCCCTGCGGAGCTGCGCCGCATGCCCCAAGTGCTGGCATTGCGCCCTGATTGCTTGGAAGAGATGAGGGGCAGGGGTTGGGGGGGAGGGGGAGGAGGGGGAGAGGAGGGGAGGCGCAGGCGGTCGTCGACGTGTGAAAGTGGACCGGCGCGCCCATCTGAGTGGCACAGTGCCGCCAGGAGAGGCCTCGGTGTTCGCCCAGCTGTGGAGGCAGATGAAGGGCGCCCCCATGAGGAACATCGCCATGGTGACGCAGGCCAGAGGCGGGCAGTGGTGGACCGTGGAGTTTGCAGGGGAGGCGATGCAAGACGCAGGGGGCGGCTTCAGGGAGACCATCAGCGTGATCGCGCAGGAGCTGATGAGCCCCGCCACGCCGCTCTTTGTCCCGGTGCCAAACCTCGAGAACGGTGTCGGCCGCTACCGGTGACACACTGCGCCAGCCGCCTAGTAAAACACAGGTCACCGGTTGATCCACACACGAACGATAAAACAACAACTGCTGCAGTGCAAGCGTAGAGCGCATTACTGCAGACCGCAGCTCACTCGCAGGATGTCTAGCGCCAGGCCTTCGGTCCCATAGAATCAGTGTTGGGGGTTCGGGGATTGCAAGCGCAATTCGATGGTGGGTGCTCAGAAGGAAGCAGCTCGGTGTGGCATTCTCCATGGGCTTCAGCCCCAGTGCGCCCACAGAGGCTCAGGTTGCCCTGTGAGGCAGAGGGGGTCCCATTCTTCACGAGCGAGCTCCGGAGAATCCGTGTCCAGAAGTGTGTGCTGAATCCTTTGGTCCTGGGTGTGGGTACATAGTGCAGCCGATCTTCCGTGGCTATCGGGTGCCAAAGAAATCGCTCAAAGGATTGGCCACACACACATGCACTTTTTGTTTTGCCGTTCTTTGGCACCGATCAGGCATCACCCCGTTTGCATCAATCCAACGTCGGCTCCTTTTGCACCAATCCGACGCCGCCCCTGTTGGCGCGTTGCAATGTTCGGAATTCGGTGCCCTCCAAATACGGGAATGTAGATTCTGGGGCGGATACCATTCGCCTGTGTTTCGCCCGTCCGAGGACTCTGTGCGTTGGCCGGAGGCCTTGAGCCCCAAAGTGCCTCATATGAGAGGCAAGTGGCGATTTCATCCGAGCAATAAGAAATGATTCACGCGCTTGTATCTTTAGCCACGATGCGTCGCTACATCGGTGCCACCTGAGCCCTGCAAGTCTTCCCGAGGACGAAATTTGGCCTGAGGCCACCAGCCCCCCTTCCCCTTGCCCCCGCCTTCAACCTGCGCCCCCCTTCCCCCACACACAAATGCCCCGGCGGGCAGAGAGACTTATATCCCCAACAGCCAGAGCCTGGAGGCGGACGACACATACAAGTTCCTCGGTCAGCTCATGGGTGGGGCATTCTCCACCAGCAACAAGCTCATGCTCCGGCTCAATCCGCTGGTGTGGAAGCTGCTCGGGGAGGACCTGGTGACCTGGGAGGACTACGCTGAGGTGGACCACACTCAGCACCGCCTTCTGGAGTACTATGCAGATGCTCTCGAGCAGGCAAGCACTGAGGCCCTCCGTCATCCCTCCAGGCGGGCAGCATAGAGGCGACGGAGCCGCTTCGACGACTTCTGACGCTGCAGGATTCATCCCGGTGCATGACCAGCTGAGGACTTGTGGCTGCTGAATATGGAGGGCTGGCGGGAGTGCAGGGATGGATGGAGCTGGGAGAGTTTGTGCAGGACACAGTGCCGGACCTGCTGCAGGCCAACTTCCCGCAGGAGGCCCGGCTCACGATGAAGGTGCTCTAGTGGCCGATCCCTGCCGTGCTCGGGTTCCAAGCGGCCTTTGAACCTGCAGAGTATGCATATCCCTTATGAGGAGGGCGCCACACCATGAGTGGAGTAGGTAACCGCTGCTGGTATTGACGAGGGCTGCACTTCGAGCTGCTGAGTGGCTCAGGTGTGCGTGCAAGCACGTGGGGTGGACCAATCGGGGCATAAGTTTGGCGGGGGGGCAGGACCTGGATGAGTGCCACACCGCCGCAGACTGCATTGCGCTGCTGCAGGAGGCCCACCTTCATCGCAGCGCGCGCCAGGTGACTCCGCTGCGCAGCCCCTCCTTGCTCCCCACAAGCCCCCAAGTTCTCCGCAGCCCTCCCATCACTTCACTGCGCAGTGTAGACTGGCAATCACCTGAAATAAGACACCAACCCGTCGCCCTTGGAGGGGGTGAGGACATCGTGCATGCCCCCTAGCGCGATCTCAACTCTTTGATTACCGTCTGATTCTTCTTTCATTCTTCTTTAATTTGTTGATGCCTCCTCTTTGATGTGTGATTCATTCTTCTTTTAATTACTCCTTGTTTCCTTTTTTTTGTTTCTGTTTGATTCCTGTTCGGTTCTTCTTTGAGTCTGCTTCGAAGCTCTGTTTTAATCAGTGCGCGTTATGATTGGTCCGGACTGCAATCCTCGGGAGAGTGCAATATGTGAGAGCTGTGTCACAGCGTGCCAGATTGTATGCTTACCATGCACATTCCAATTTGCGAAGGATAGTAGCTTTCGAGCTCAAGCCCAAGGAAACTCAAAATTTTCTGCAGAGTAATCTCGTCAATGTCAAGCAGGAGGCATCGATATTTGCTGGTCTGAAAGACGAGCGCGCGTTCATGGTCTCCGGAATAACATTAGTTTCGGACAAACTGAAAACATTTTATCCCAATAAGATCCTTGGAATCATCGAATTTTCCCCGGCGACCGGTCTGACGAGATTGGATTTCCCATCGGCGCTTTGGTTCAAGCCCTTCAGCAGGGAGCGCGAGGCGCTGGCTTTGCGAGGAGAGAAAAGCAACAACGCAGAAGAAGTCTTGGGACAACAATACTTAAATCGCGTCATTTCCGGAGTGGTCATGAAGCCACCCCTGGCGTCAGATCCTCCCAGTTGCAACATCGAATTGCCGCCAGCATCATTCCACAGTATCGCGAATACACGTTTCTTTAGCCATTAGGGACAAACACACAACCGAGATGTGGTGGGTCGCGCTCCATGATGAGCGAACGGGGGCATACACAACGGAGGCGAGCAAGCAAGTGCCCGTGGTATGTGCCCACGCCCCTTCTGCCTGCGGCATGGCCTGCGGCGGGCGGGGCGACTATGGAATGGGGAGGTGAAGGTGGGACTTGGTCCATAACTGTGGCAGGTATGTGCGATGCGCGAGGGGCTGCTGGACATTGTGCCTATGGAGTGCCTCCGACTGCTGACGTGGAAGGAGCTCGAGCTGGCAGTGTGCGGTGACGTGGAAATTCCAGTGGCTGAGATCCGCTCGAGCTGTGTGGTGTGTGCGCTTCAACCACTCTTTATTTCTCTCCAATCTCCCACGTTTGAGTCGGGTTGGCGGGCGCTCCGTGCGGGAGATGCCACGAGTTGGCACGCTTGTGCAGAGGCTCATGGTTGGGGGTGTTGTGTGCTGGTAGGTTGAAGGTGTGGGTGACGTAGTGATGGGCTGGTTGTGGCGAGCACTGGAGGAGTTTAGTGCAGAGGAGCGCTCGCTGTTCCTGCGCTTTGTGACTGGTCAAGGCCGGCTGCCTGTCGAAATCAAGGTGGCATCCAATGGAGGTACGCCACACGCACAACCAGAGTTTGAGATCCGTCACCAAAGGAAATCCTACCCCATTGTCACGCACACATACGTGGTGTCAAAGGAGTCCGTCCGAGGATGAGCCACACACACATGATGAGCAGCTGTCGGGAAGACGACGACCGGTTGGTGAACTCTTGGCCGCCGGGAGGGCTTGGGACACCCAGGCACATGTGGGGATGGGACCCCAAGTAGGAACAATCCAGAATCACAGTTGCAGTGCAAGTGTGGAGTACATTACTCAAATTCGAAGCTTCATTGCAGGGTGTCCAGTGCAATGGCTTCAGTCCCATAGAGTTGGTGTCGGGGGTAGGGGGTTGAAAGCAAAGATGAGTGGCAAGCGCGCAAGGTCAGAAGGAAGTAATTCAGTTTATCATGTTCAGCCCCTTAGGACAGCCCTTTGGAATACCCGCCGTCTCGTGGCTGGACAAGCTCTCTTGAGACCAGGCTTTAGGGCAGGCAATGAGCAATCGGGTGGTCCTGAGCGTCATCTTGGTGGTGGGGAGTTGGCCTGAGCAGCTCGGGGGGCGGTGAACTAGCTTCAGAGACCCCGCAGCTGTGCTCCAGCAGTGCAGTTGCAGAGGGGCTCAGGCGGCCCAGTGAGGCTTAGGGAGTCCCATTCTTCACGAGTGAACTCCGGGAAATCTGGATAAGTGTCCCGAAGTATGTGCTCAATCCTTTGATCCCTACTGGTGTGGGTAAATAGTGCAGCCGATCTTCTGCGGTTTCTGGAACTTCTGATTGTGTGTAAGATTGGTGACAGAAAACTCGGATCGACTCCCCATGGCCGCAACATGTTATAATACACTGAAGCTGCCGTCTTACAACAACTATGAGAACCTGAGGGACAAGTTGAGGATGGCGATCCAGCATCCGGAGATGGAGTTGGCGTAGATGGGTGCTTGTGCAATATGGCATGTAGTTGGTATAATTCTGCCTACTAGCATAGGTGTACTGTGTCATGCGCTATAGCATGTTGGCATGCACACTTTTTGCAAAGCTCAAGGTGAGAACTTGAAGCTTATGCTTATATCTCATCTCACAGACTCACACCTCCTCGCCTCTGCTGCGCCACCTCCGCCCCACCGCTTTCAATATATTCATCGCATTCGAGACTTCCGACTCGATGCTCAAATGTGTCTCGCTTACACCATTTTTAAACTATCACACATGTTTTTCCAACATCGGGCATCATTCCACCACGTTCCTACCGCGCACGGGCCTCCACCTCCGGAGCAATGCCCCCCCCCAATAGCGTATACTGTAATTAATTCGGTATCTGTAATAATGTCCAACAGTTAGCACAGTAGGGAAAATATCAACTCTGAAACAACATGAAACCTCCTTTGAAAATAACTTATCAAATGGTGAAACCTGGGGGTGGGGGTTAACGTCAATAGTTTAAGCGCCGTATCCAATTTTATCTTATATCGTTGACAATTAACGAACTGGGATTTTCAGCAACCCCCTCCTCCCCCTCAGCCACCGATCCCATGCGATTTTTTACGATTGGCTCCATCGCACCGAGTGATAAAATACCGGTAACAGCAATCCATCCCACCGTATGGCTCCATTTGCTAGGTCGTCCGCATGCGAATCGATACCTCGGTTGCCCCAGAGCTATGTCCCATCCCCCCCCCCCACACACACACACACAATAATGCCTCATATTTGATACTTTTGACGTTGTGCGAACATTCAACGTTTTGGGGGCGTGGGGGGTGACTTTTTGTTAACCTGCGGTTTGTTTCCAGTCTCAAACGAACCCATTGTTAACACCTAAAAGACAAATTCGTCGTACTGAAAAGCCGATTGACTTTTTGCATGTGGTACGCGTTAACCAAACCGTTCGTAAATAGAGCTAAACATATGCGATACCACCGATTCATCGCACAAATTGAAGGATGTGGCCTAAGGGTTAGATATATTACCTCACATTATGATTTGCGTTATTGCATATTGCATACCCCGTGGCCTCACTCGCTGACAAGATCCCTGAGAAGAAACCGAAAAAAAATGATGCGAGGAAGCGAGGTCCGCGCTTTTTGGGGGGCATGCAACGAAGAGGCCAAGAAAATCGCAGCCGACTTGCGGAGCAAGGACCCCGATGCGGTGGCGAACGCAGAGATCGAGCTCAGCATACACAAGGGGATCGTTGCTGGCGAGATCGAACCCGAAGAAGGCAAGGAGGGAAAATCCGAGAAGATCCTCGAGCTTCTCGCCGCATATGCATGTAGTTTGATTTGAGCTTTGTTGTCAGAGGAGTCAGATTGGTTGTAAACAGGAGAACAATTTTGGAATAAAGTGCATCTCACAAGCATTTGTTGCTGACGTGTTTGCCACAAGCATATGTTCTTGACTTGCTTGCCTTGCCTCATGATCATGTTTAGTATCATTGTATAAGCAAATAACAAACTATAACTCAAACCACTCCGAAGGTTATCTTTTTCGCACTATCACGGGTAAGTCGGGTCCATACGTTGGGAAACCCTATACAATTCAAGCAACACACGGCCGTACGGGGCAGCCGGCGATGAACCAACGACATTCTGGTCGCTCGTGATCATGTTTAGTATCATTTCATAAGCATATAACAAACTGTAACTCAAGCATTCCGAAGTTTTTATCTGTTTCGCACTATCACGGGTAAGTCGAGTACATACGTAGGGAAACCCTATACAATTCAAGCGACACACGGCCGTACGGGGCACCCGGCGATGAACCAACGACATTCTGGTCACTCGGGATCATTTTGGAAGCATTTCATATATATATATATAGTAATGGAAGAAGTGACATCTTCCAATTTAAAGCGACGGTCGTTTCGTGCACCCATAAAGATCTGGAAGAACTGGCCACCCACGTAGGTTCTCCAGCCTCGTCCATCATCAGTATCAATCATCTCTTATTTCTTCTTCTCCCGAGCCTTAGCTTGTTCTTCAGGATCGTCAGTAACCAGACGTTCGAAGTCACTGATGTTTACCGAGTCGATGGCATCTTCACCTCCGGTTATAGAAGGTGACGTAGGAGAATACGGGGGCGACCTGGGGGGTCCATTTTGCAGTCAGTTTACAGACGAAATTAGCTCCCCAACGCCCCGCGAATGTGACCCGATGTGAAATATCACTTCTCGATGCCTAGTAATAACTTCTAGATACTTCTCACAACTTCTAATAACTTCACCGTATCATTTGCATATCTCACGCGCCCACGAGACATGCATTTTCTGTTTTGCAGTCAGTTTACAGACGAAATTAGCTCCCCCACGCCCCGCGAATGTGACCCGATGTGAAATATCACTTCTCGATGCCTAGTAATAACTTCTAGATACTTCTCACAACTTCTAATAACTTCACCGTATCATTTGCATATCTCACGCGCCCACGAGACATGCATTTTCTGTTTTGCAGTCAGTTTACAGACGAAATTAGCTCCCCAACGCCCCGCGAATGTGACCCGATGTGAAATATCACTTCTCGATGCCTAGTAATAACTTCTAGATACTTCTCACAACTTCTAATAACTTCACCGTATCATTTGCATATCTCACGCGCCCACGAGACATGCATTTTCTGTTTTGCAGTCAGTTTACAGACGAATTTAGCTCCCCAGCACCCCGTGAATATGTCCCGATGTGAAATATCACTGCTCGATGCCTAGTAATAACTTCTAGATACTTCTCACAACTTCTAATAACTTCACCGTATCATTTGCATATCTCACGCGCCCACGAGACATGCATATCCTGCTCCGCGGCCCATCGTGGCGTGGACATTCTGAAACAAAATATTGTTACCAAATAAAATAAAATACTGCGCTAGAGCTGCTTTAAAATGCCCCAAAGGGGTTCTTTCACCGCTTACTTGAAGCGCGGTCAAGTCCGAAGTGTTTCGAAAATTCAGGGGGCGCTCCACTATAAAGTTGATTTATATATTTTCAAGAGAAAATCTTGTGATGGTTGTATAATTTCTGCACACTGCCTCTGCCCCCTGAACTTTTCATCGTAAGTCTCCCACCAACTGCCGGAACTACTGGCTCTCCGGTACTGCTCTCAAAGGCTGCGGTCCGTCAAATGAGGCATCATATGCGCTCTCCCGACGTGGGTCCGGGAATGAGCCGAAGATAGCCCCCATGTCCCGATGATTATGAATCCAGTGGGGGTTGCCGATGTAGTGCACCATATTGGTCTCCGTATCCAAGATCTTGTAGGTGAGAGAAGTGACCGATGCACCAACAAGGCGGCCTCGACCAGTCGTCCTCTCGAGATTTCCGGGACATGCCGTCAGTTCTGAATTCCTCTGCCGCCGTGACATGATACCATAGCGTTTGGCCGAAGGCTTTCAGTTTAGCATAGCCGTAGTGACAGTAATCACTCACCTTTAAGAAAACCCGGCGATAAGAAACCAGCCAGCTTTTTTTTTTTTTTGGGGGTACCGAAGTTGTCGAGAATAGCTGGCTGGTTTTTTTGAGCTATGGAATGCTCGAAAATAAGAAATATGGGTGCTGGCTGAAGAGAACTTTAGGCGATTTTCCAATTTCTTATGTTAAGAAAACTTGGCTGGGACATTTTCAACTGATATCCATTTAACCCCCACGACTCTTATGTTTCAAAAGTTATCATGCGATACAACATTTTTAATGTGCTTAGCAAGATGCACTTCGGAAATATCGATGGCACATGAAAGTTATTATCACACTAGAAACCATATCAATCTCAACCTCAGCGATGGTTTTTAAGATTTTTAAGAAACTGGCTGAGCTGGGGTGAGTGAACCGTCTACGGCTAAGAAATAAGCTGGCTGGATCAAGAGATCGTGATTGCTAATTCTTCGCGATTCCATAGGACGCTGGCGCTGGCGGGGGGGGGAGGGGTACGCCGATTGGTGAGAATAGCTGGCTGACCCCAATTCTCCGGTTTTCTTAAAGGTGAGTGATTACTGTAGCCCCTGATCTGATGAAATGGGGTAGTAGAGATCTTCTTATGAGTTGGCAGATTCCATATGAAGCCAGCATGGGTAGAAGCCAAAGGCCAGTAGTCCTCGGGCATGCCAACTGCAAGAAGGTAAAGCCTTACTGTAGAGGTGTCTGATATCTTACCTGTGACATTCTCTGCATGTGGGTTATCTGAACCGGGGTTTTATTCGTAGTTAACACCTTAATACATATATCTTATAGGCCGGAAGATGTCACCAAATAATGACTGATAATTTAGGACAGCAGGTCCTTGCAATAATATTCCAAATTAAACTGACTTACTTTTTGGCTAGCAGCCACTTTTGTTCAGAATAGCAAAACAACGGTTCCGATCGAATCGACCCTCTATTCACATCTACCAATGGCAATTAGCCATTTCAATCACAACATATTAGAATTCCATGTCACCAGGGCATCAGCAATGCAGCAAGGAAATATTACTTATCAGATTGCTTCACTGTCTAGCTTGAGAGCCAATCTACTGCTGCTGCCTCTTCCGTACGAGGTGCCACGTCCACTTCATCTTCTTCCTCAAAATCGTCCAGTACCACCACCTCGAAATGCTCAGGCTTGTCATCAGAATCCATTGCCTCTTGGGGCCACACCTGATGACTGGTGCCCTTTTCGATACAATGGAGATACTGGCCGACCACGTGCACGAGTGTCCAGTGCACAGTCATCAGGAGATGCAGTACTGACCACAAGTGGCAGATGGCCCCATGGCACCAATGGGTAGCTGAGCTGCAGCCTTCTTGTTCTCGAAGGCTGGATGCTGCCGTCAACGTGTAGGAACTCTCCTCTTCCTCTTGCAGAAACTCACCACCTTGGCCTTGAGTTGTTCAGGTGGGTCATCAGACTGCTTTGCCACCTGGGTGTGACACTGGGTGCCATTAGTGCCATCAGCATCATTAGAGTCACTCGGGTCAGAATCCACCAACAACTTCGGCTTCTTCCCCGGCTGGCTGCCGACACCCACGGCTTCAGCAGGATGACGGTCATCATCGTCATCACGGGCATCGTTGTCACGTCATTGTCATCATTGTCATCATTATCATACGCCGGCAAATTAGGGGAATACGCCGGCGAGGTAGGGGAATATTCCGGCGAGTTGGGAGAATATGCCGGCGAGGTGATGTCCGCCTCTGGCTCGGAGTCGGGAGATGGAGGTCTCTTCGGCGGCCCGTGGTAAGGAATACCCCGGTAGGGCGAAGTGGGTCGACTGGTACCATCTGGAAGGTCCTCGAAGCCATAGCACTGCATTAAACATTCCTTCGCCTTCGTGGCGTCTTCCAGAACCCAGCCCTGCCTCATTCGCCGCTCCCAACGCCACAGCTGCCCTTTGACGCCGACCACGATGTATTGCCACGCCCCTGGAATGCTGACCATCGAGGAGCCATGCATGGCGGTCAAGGGCTCAGCGGTGCTTACGAACTCGCGACTCCATCGAGCTGCTCCAGTGGAAGTGAGTACCACTTGCCAGCGCTGGATGCCCCAAGGCTCGTTGCCTCCTGGCACATTATCTGTATGTACTGTAGGTGATGGTTTCTGGTGTAAAATACGATGCTTCTGATAGAATGCCCCACACTGCGGGTCACCCATCGCTGGTGCACAGTCGGTACGTAGTGTGATAGACTGTGGTGCATACCCCATAGCTTGCAGACTGCCGTAGAAGTGAACCAGACAGGTACTCTGATTTCTGTACAAAGATATATAGACAAACAGGAATCTGCTGACATAGTCAATGAAGTGGCACCGGTACAGGTGGCCGTTGTAGCCTGCCGGTGTGATAGGTCCAGTCATATCTGCAGCCCACTTCTGGCCGGGCTGAATGGTAGCTGACCTCAACTCGTCATGATGGCCACAGGGCTTCTGCTTCAGCTTACACATACAGCATACTGCACAGAACTGGGAACAGGTGGGCATAGATGCAATAGCCCGTCTGGATAGCAAAGACCGACCGAGCTGAATGCCAGGTGAGTCATAGAGTCTGAACAGACTACCCGTAGAGCTATCGGTCCCATAACGGCACGAAACTCCACATAAAGACTGACCCGAACAGGTGTATTCCTATTCCTGAACAGGACACATATCTCAAATAGGGTGCCATCAATGAAGACTCTGCCAGGCCCGCCATCTGAGCCAGCTGGCATCAGCGGGTGACTGGAGGCGTAAACAGTTGAGTAATGAATGATACATACGTGTATGCATATTACGGTGTATTCTTGTACGCATATTGCATTTTCCTCGCGTGTTGCCTGTATTTATGCCTTATTTAGCGTTAAATGTCACTAAACCCGATTTTTTAAAAATCTCCACAATTTATAGAATGATACGTGATATTGTCATTTTCACCGAATAGTGTGTTAGTGCGGAGATCTCCGGAGCAGTCTAATCATGTATTAATTCACAGGGTTAATTCGGTAGTGTGTGCCGGCAGGCAAATGCCACATATGGTAGTATGCGCATAGAAAACTTTTTAGTGGTAGTCTGCGCGTAGGCAAATGACTTTATTGGTAGTCTGTCCGTAGGCAAATGATGAATCATTGTAGTTTGCCGTAGCCAGCTTGTGGTGTGTAGGCAGACCGTGTACACGACGCTTGAACCTTCATAATATTGCATGTGAACGTTATTATGCAAATTCAACCGGTAGATATCAACATCTGGCCACAATGAACATATCTACCGGTTGGATTTGCGAAATAATATGTTTTTTGAGCGACAAACTACACAACAACACTGATTGCATGTGAACATCATTAACGTTTTTTTGTTGTTTGTCGCTGATAAACATTATTCGCAAATTCAACCGGTAGATGATCAACATCTGACCACAATGAACATATCTACCGGTTGGATTTGTAAACTGTTGTTTTCGATGCAGTACACAACGAAGAACTGTTCATAATCGATGTTGTTGTTGTTGTTGTTGTTGTTGGTGGTGGTGTTGGTGTTGGTGGTGGTGGTGTTGTTGGTGGTGGTGGTGGTGTTGTTGTTGTTGTTGCTGCTGGTGGTGGCAGTGCTGTTGTTTGTCGCTCAAATAAACATATTATTTCGCAAATCCAACCGGTAGGCATGTTCATTGTGGCCAGATGTTGATATCTACCGGTTGAATTTGCATAATAATGTTCACATACTCTATTACGAAGGGTCACGTGTCGCGTACACGGCCAGCATACACCCTACAAGGTGCCTACGGCAAACCGCCAAATAATCATTTGCCTACGGGTAAACTACCAATAAAGTCATTTGCCTACGCGCAGACTACCACTGAATCATTCGCCTACGCGCATATTGCCATATATGGTATTTGCTACGCGCAGACTACCATTAAATCATTTGCCTACGCGCATGCTACCATATATGGCATTTGCCTACGCGCAAACCACAATGAACCCTAATTCAAAAAATGATATTTTCGTCAACTAATAACATCATCAAGCATTTCTATTGAGCATATGGGTACTCGCATCGTGCGGAATGATACGACTTGTTATCGCAAACCTCTGCTCTTTATGTTTTCGAACTGTCAAAATTTCCTTACCTTGCTTACTTACCTCGATCAGCAGTGGCAAAGCTCGATTCCCAACGCGGGAGGCGATGACTGAAGCACGATCTGACGGACGTCGGGCGAGGACGCCATAACAACGCAGCGCTAGCGCATGCACCAATATTAGCGCTATGCCCGTCGCCATCGCCCGCGCCATCGCATGACGAACAACCTGAAGCAAACGATGATCACACATGCCGGATGCGCTTGGTGTTCGTTATAAAAAAAACGAATGGTGAGATGCTCGAACGATCAGATTTCATATTTCAGATGGCCTAGTGGAGATCTCAAATTGAGATCGACAAAGCCTAGTATCTTAGAGGTTGCGGTCGCGTGCAAACGAGCGCACTGTTGAGTGAGAAAGGCCACACTCCGTCCACTTTACACCCGTCTAGCAGAAAACAGGTTCGTGGACTTTTTGAAACGTGAACGATCTGCGCTTCTCGCCAGAACTGGTCTGAGACGAATCAACACGCATCGATGACGTGGAGCAAAGCGAATTTATCATCGGATATTTCGATAGGATTTTTTAAATATTTAATTCTGCGCATCGCGGAACTTTTATGTGATGAATTCACTCAACGACCCTCACTGGCTGTAAGTAGGACGCCGTGAGCATTTACAAAGAGCTATCGCGCGATGCAACAACACGATTCGTTGCGAAGGTGTTTCGCAAAACTTCAGCCGTTCCCATTATGTTCTACATAAGAACCCCACCTCGATTCATATTGTGTGAGGTGTCACATGACCTCGCAATGTTTCGCGAGATCCGACCGGTCGGCTAGGAATTCACAGTCGAGGTGTGAAAAATCACACATGCAAATAATGCCAATAGACTAATTCATTGTAAACCGATGCAATGCTCGAATGACAACTCGGGAAGTCTTTGAATGCCAGTGGGATCACGGAAGGTGTTCAGATTCCAATATTGCGGCATTTGTTACTAATCAGTTCCAATATGCATGTGCCACGATGCCAATCTGCTATATCGGTCAATTTCCCATATGTAAATAAACGTGACAGACTAACGGTAATATTGCCGATAGATCAATACCATGCGCCTTCATGTACAATCCGGCCTTTTGGCTACAGTCGTCGGAAGTTTTTTGTTCCCAGACTGTCTCGACGTTGGCGGTCACCATCACACCCATCACCAGAGATTATGAGGAAGGGCCTTACTCTTTGAGAGCAAGCATTCAGCAATATCGTATCAAGTAGACCTCTTATAAGGTGACATGAGTGCCTCGAGCTCTATCGTGCTCTATTTCTCCAAAGGAGGCAACTTTGCTCCGGGCATTGGTTTAGAGCCGCCTGCCTCATTACCATTCTTCTTCCAGTGGGTTTGCTCAAAATCCACAAACATGGCCTTAATGCTCTGTGGCATCCAACCAGCCAAAGGTCTAGTCTCAGTCCCTACCCGCCACGTGGATTCAAACTTCCCACCAAGAGCCTCATCAGCTGTAGCTCAATCTTGTCAGGATGCACACCAAGTCTGCGCACAGTTCTGAACTGTGTGCAGAATGCGTTGATGCCCGGTGTGGGTACATAGATCGTCTGTAGCTACGCGGTGCCAAAGAAATCGGTCCAAAGATAAGCCACACATATCCAGATCAAAAAAGAAAGAATCGCAAGTTGCACCCGAAGCACACCATTGCAGTGACCATCCCTCAGCCCTACTATGCACATACCAAAATTTTCACTTCACCAACTCATACCCACGTACACGCGTATGCACAGACACGAACTCACACAATGCAGTGCCGCTGACTTGTGCAGACATTTCCCACTGCCTGACCCACGTCCACCCCTGACCAGGATTCATACTCCTCGCTAGCCCATAGTGAACGTTGACAAATGTGCAACAGGTCTCACACATGACAGTTAGCTCATCACTATCCTCACATGTAAGGAACAGATAGAATTGAGAAGTGGCCCACCGTCAGTCATAGCCCGCGGAAACTGGCACTCGCAGCGCACAGAGCAGTGCCCCACATGTCACCCGGACAAGTGGGAGCAAGGAACAGGGTTATGAAGAATCTAATTTACTAGCTGACTTTGAAGCATGCGCACTTGTCAGACTAGGAGGGAGTTCGAAACTCACCTCATCGGCCACAACGATTGGAGGCATGCTTCCGCCGTTAGGTGGCGGCTTGCTCGGATCAGCTCCGGCCTGCGGGGTTCCGCCAGCCGCGCGCAGTCCGTTTTTTCATGAAGAATGTGAGAAGTGGCCTGAGCTTGACACAAGTGGGAAGTTCTGGCCGATGCCCGCCCCGACATGCGGCTGCGCAGGCACAGGATTAGGGTGCGGAGCCTTTATCTGATACGCAAGTGGAACTCACACAAGGTAGAGGTAAAACTGGAATGGTAGCGAAAACAGAACAGCCCAGCGAATGAGCATTGGACTTGCTTGTGGGAACCAATATCACTCAAGGCTCACCTCAAGCAAAGTTTTCACGATTTTTGCATATCCACGCTCCGCTGCTATCAGCGTAGGTTGCAATCCGATGTTATTATAGACCGTATGCTCCGCCCCTAACTGCACGCACAGGAACACGCGCGACGTCAGAGTCAAATGAAACACTGGGCATCTGAAGACCCCCACCAATTGTGCGTATGTCGCCCGCCAACGCATCCGTGATCTCCTGCTGCCCGTGTGCAGCTTTTAACGGAGCTGAGAATGCCTCTCGGAGAGTTTTTGTTTGCCAAAGTACAAGATCCAAGAGTGGCGGCCTCTTGCACGAAACCCCCAAAAACAGAGAGAAGTTCCCAAGACCGCACGGCAGCGACTCCAAACGTGCTGGTCAGACGACTTTTGCCGCGCAGGATTATACTAAGGTGCATCGTTGGACTCGCGCAGTTTTTTAGCCATTCAGCCTCCTGGGTGCAAATAGTGTGAAATAATTTACACCTTTGCCTCAGCCCACTGCATGCGAACCGGGGACTTTGTTCACTTCTGTGGCAGAGCAACATGTTTTTTGTTTGTTCTGTGGAAGCTCGGCTGTGCCAAACTCAGCAAGAGTTCCTTTAGCTTCGCGGTTGCCCTTTACGATGGGCAGCGGAAGCGCGCACTTTCAGAAGGAGTCGAACGATTTTCGTTTGCTCTTCGGCGCACGCAACGTGCATGGCGGTGTTGCCCTTCTCATCTCGCACTTCCTTGTCAGCGCCAGCCTGCGCGTGCGCTTTAGATCTATTCAGGGGGCTGCGTAAGAAAGGCACTACCCGGCTTGCCCGATACAGGCCATCGCCTTACGGCTCGGAGGCGCGGACACTCAAAGGTACGGACACGCGAACGGCGCACCTGCATCAAAGCTTTCACCATCTCTATGTGACCGTCTATGATGGCTAAGGAGAGTGGGGCCATGCCGTTCCTCCCTGGAGCGTTGATGTCAGCCCCTGCGTCGAGGAGCGCTTGGAGAACCTTTGCCTTCCCAGCTAGAGCTGCGCATGCATCCATGGAGAAACGCCGAAACCTTTAGGGCTAGCCGGTCGTTGATACAACGTATAGCAGCGAACAGTGCTCTGACAGAGAAGAGATATGGGAGGCGCGCGCTTGAAGGGACCTAGCGCGAGTGCGAACAGGAGGGGCCATAGCACAACAGAAGAAGCGAGATGAGACATTTTGGCCATCTCAGTTCGAAAGCGTTCTAGGCGATCCCAAACAGCTGTTAAACAAGACGGTTGCAGAGGATGACAAGCTTGAGGTGACAGACCCGCCAAATGCAGTGGCTGGAGGCCGTTCTCGTCTTGCTCCGCCACCTCGGCTCCCTTTTTCAAGTAGTATTTTACGGCCTGCCCAGGAGAAGTGCGGAAGAGCCTGAAAAAGTCAGTTCAGGCTTTCTGCTCCTGAAAAAGTCAGTTCAGGCTTTCTGCTCCTGAGAAAACTCGCAAGCTTCGCTTTATTGTGAGCTTCCACATGTTGTCACGTTTACAAGAGCTGACATTGCAACGGGGACACTGCAGCGCTGGGGAACTGGCCGTACCGACAAGTCACCGTCGAAAGCGGCATCGTGCAGTCCTTCTGAGGTTATGTGCTGCGCGCGCAGGAAAACCTCTAAATATACTTGCGGCGAACAAAATAGAGTAGAGAGAAACTGCCGAAATGCACAGAGACAACGCGAGACAGCACCAAGCAGTCTGGGCAGACCAACTAAAATCTAGATTCCTTCTGTCCATGGCTATTTGAAATCTGCCTCCGTGTAAATCAGCGGGATTCCGCTTCTTCGGCTCCTAGGCTCTCTCGTTTACCTGACAACCCCCAAAGCAGCTCATGAAGTCGGTCGAAGAAGAGTGCTGTCTTCAAAGGGAACCTGTAGTCGACAAGGAAAATATTTCTTTTTCAGCGTTGTGCAATATTCTTACTTGCAACTAGCAAAATCACACAAGTTTTCTCTTGCCAAGCCACAGGCGTCCCACGAGTGTCAAGCAGTCAAGCAGATGGAAACAGGTTCGCCACACTTATGAAAAATACTGGGAGGTGCCCAGTACGGAACTCGCCAAGTGAGTTTCGAGCAACACAACAGTTTTGCGGTGCACACCTGACAGTCAGTATCACTGCGACGATTCGTTTGTTCAACGAAGATAACAGAATAACGTTATGCTCTGAGCTATAACGTGCAGAGAGCAGAGAGAAGAGAAGTTCACGGCAACTTCAAGTACACCGGTCGTTCGCTCATGAAGCATGCGAACTCAAATGCAGAATATGCACAACGAATTCCCAGTTCACCACGGATGTATTGAGCTCGTTGAAGCATGGTAGATAT
>LGRX02007399.1:0-14886 GCA_001247695.2 Cymbomonas tetramitiformis | reverse complement strand
GGTACGCGATATCTGCGAAGTTCTGGATGTACCTCCGGTAGAAGCCACACATGCCCAGAAACTGTCGCACGTGTGTGACAGTTTCTAGGTCTGGCCAATCGCGTACCGACGCAACCTTATCCTGCTGTGGACGACATCCATCCCGATCCACCACATGCCCTAGGAACCGGACTGATCGCTTGCACAATTTGACTTTCGACTTTTTGAGGTAGACTGAATTCTTTCGGCATGCCTCCAGGACCTGGCGGAGGTGGTCGAGGTGTACCTCATGGGCGCTCTTACCCGGAACCTCAGCCGAGAAAATCATGATGTCATCT
The DNA here is from genome assembly GCA_001247695.2 of Cymbomonas tetramitiformis. Taxonomy (NCBI): domain Eukaryota; kingdom Viridiplantae; phylum Chlorophyta; class Pyramimonadophyceae; order Pyramimonadales; family Pyramimonadaceae; genus Cymbomonas; species Cymbomonas tetramitiformis. The sequence continues at coordinate 14,569 of LGRX02007399.1, read as the reverse complement.
ACAAATACTCTGCAAAAGGGTAGGTGCCCGAGGTACTGTTGCATCATCCTTTGCCAGGTACTTGGGGAGTTTGACAATCCCATAGGCATGACCAACCACTCGTACGCTCCAAAGTGCGTAGTCATTGCGGTTTTCTCCACGTCCTCTGCTTTCATGGGGACCTGCCAAAATCCCCAAAGGGCATCCATCGTAGAGAAGACGGTAGCCCCTTGTAGATCATCTAGGAGACTCTGGACATCCGGGAGGGGGTACTTGTCCTTGACTGTGATCTCATTGATCTGTCTGTAGTCAATGACTAGACGCAACTCCTTGGGATTACTCGGCTTGGGGACCATCAGCACAGGGCAGCCCCACGGAGAGGCCGAGGGTCGTATGTACCCTTTGGCTAAGAGCTCATCTAGCTGTTGCCGGAGTTGCCGCAACTCCTCCTGCGGCAGCTTGTACCCTCGCCGGTGCAAGGCGTTCCCATTCCAATCTGGCCTGAGCCGGACGCCGGACTTGAATTCCCTTGACTGGACTGATTCCGGCAGCTCTGTGCAAATGACATCTGCGAACTCCTTTTCCAGGTCCCTAAGCTGCTGCCAGATTTCCGGCGACACCGTCTCGTCTATCTCGTCCTCCGGCGGTTCCGGGGAGGCCTGAGCAGTCTGTGGGGCTGGCGGCGAGGTAGTACCTGGCGGGGCGGCCGGTACCGGCGGGTCTGTGGTCTGCGGAGCTGGCGGCGGGACTGGTGCCGAGGCTCGCGACTTCTGACTCTGAGGACTCGGGACAGTGGGGACTTTTGGTCCCGGTGGCTGCTCGGTGGAAGGGCCACTTTCAGCACCAGGCTGACCGACTGCTGCGACCTGGTCGCGCCAACGCACTCGCTTACGCCGTGCTCGGGGTCGTCGCTCCGCGACCAGACCCCGGCCCTGCTGGAGCGCCGCGGCTGCCTGCGCGTGCCAGGTGGGTGGCTTCCCGGCCGCGTGATCCTCTATCGCCTGCCTACGCCCCGCTGGCGGAAGCAACGCAAATGCTCCGTTCGCCTCCTGTTTGCTAGCGAAAAAGCTGAGAGGGTCAGGGTGATCCCCGGCCTCGTCGACCGTGCTCGCAAATCCCTGTGGCCTAATATCCTCGACCACCGCCCCTACTCTCTGCAAATGACATGCTCCTTCCGCGTCACTGTAGCCGGACTCGGAACTGTCCGAGACCAACCCTCCCGGCCCCTCAGACTCCTCAGCTCCGTCCGGCACCGCTGCGCTGGGACGCACGCTGCCTTCACCATCCTCGGACCCGGAGGAGGGTTCTGACGCCAGGCCTGCTACAACATCGTTGGGGGAATCTTCGTCGGAGTCTCCCCCCCCCTTGTTGCAGGCCAACGCGCCAAAAGTCCCATCGGGGCCGAGGTAGCCGACGAAAGCTTGCTCCTCTCTGTTTCGGAGGGTCCGCAGGTCCCGGCGAGCTCGACGTTGGCTCAAAAGGACTCCCTGTACCAGTGCCATTGCCGTGTCCTTGGACCAACTGGGGTCCGGGGACCCCGGCGAACAGCCGGTGATGACGACCTCTTCCCTGCCCTTGGTGAACCGGACCGAACCCCAGTTCTTATAATCCAGCGTAACCGGGGAAATGTTCGCCAGCCAAGGACCTCCCAGGATGACATCCACCTTGAGGTCGAGTGGCATTACCCGAAGCTCAACCTGCTGGCCGTAAGACCCCTTCGACGTCTCAGCAAGGAGCTTGGGCCTGATGCAGGAATTAGCATCATATGTGGTGCCGTCAGCCACTCAAACCGCCTGGCTTGCTCGTGGCGCACCGGCTTGACGCCGGAGAGCCTCTGCAGTGTACTCTTTGCGATGATATTGGTGGATGCTCCCGAATCCACTAACACCTTGACTCTGACGCCCGCAATCCAGGCCCAAAACAGCAACAACGTCGGTGTGCGACTGTGCCTGTCGAAACTCCTCGGGCGCGCTCCCATCGAGGACACCGCTGCAAGGGACTCACACCAGCTCGGACTGATATCGCCGTCCTGCATTATGCAGTCCAGGCGGGTGACTGACGTTTCTGCGTCGGAGTCACAGTCCGGGAGGCAGTAAGTACACGCGTCCGCCAGCAGGCCGATGGCGACTGCTTTCTGAACTGCGCTGCGCTCTGGGAAGTCTGGGGGCGACACCGCGACTTGGACTGACGCTGCAGCCAGTTTAGCCGCTATGTGCTTTCTGACTTGCTCGTCCCGGTGCATCAGCTCATTGTCTTGCTGAAGTTCCCTATTCTCCCTTTCCAACTCCTCCTTTACGAAGGCGTGGAAGTCCGCATGGCGTTCTGTTGAGGTAGAAGCCGGGTCCCTACCCTCTAACTCGTACCTGCGCTGCAATCGAGAGGTTCGAAGCGCCTTGTCTTCAGGAGTCAGCCATGGCCTGCGTTTCGGGCCCAAAGCTTGGCGAGCCCTGCTTCGGGTCAACCACGGCCGACTGGGCTTTGAAGTTCTCTCTGGTGGTGAGAGTTCTTCTCCTTCGGCAGGCTTGGGTTTGGCAACGCGAACAAACCGTCCGAACTCCTGATCCAAGATGGCTTTGCGTCGGCGATTGAACTCGCGCACCCTGACGAGCCGCTTCAAGCGCTTATCTAACTCTTCTCGATTCGACTGGGGCTTACTAGTCGTGGGTCCAAGCTTCTGGCTCATCCGCCTTTGACCTGCCCTCCAAAGCGCAAGGGGCTTGACCGGCCGGACCTCCGACTCTTCCAGCTTTAGATACCTTTCTAGCGCCCTGATGGCGAAACGCAGGCGAGCACTTGGCTGCTGGGCCTGAAAGGCTTTCCTAACTCTGGGGGGTAAACGCTGAGCTCTGAACTTCCAGTGCCCGCGAACTCTCGCAACATCCGACCCCTGGTTCTCCAGGTGCTGTTGGTAGACTGCCCGTGGCTCAACTGTGTGGCTCGACCGGTTTTAATCCCGGGTGTCCGCACCGGTGATCCAACAGAGCAGCTCCCACGGCTCCTCGGGACGCGGAACTGAGGCGGTTGCCGGGGTTCTGGCGGACTTCCAGAAGTTTGCCTGCTCTCTTTGGACGCGCTGCTCGACCGGTTCCCGCTCAGGAGGCTCTGGGCTTTCCGTGCGGGTGGCGGCTAGCATGTCTAAACCTTCCTGCTCATACCTCTCGACTCGACTCTGGCTCTTGAGGTGGCGCCTGGCGCTGCCACTAAGGTGTCTCCCACACCTTCTCCACCTATCATGCAGCACCTGCATCGCTGTGGACGCCGGCGCGGGGCCCTTTTGTCCCCCTGACCCCGCAATGACGGGGCCCGCGCCCTTTACTGCGGGGAGGACGCCCCGGGCTGGGGAGCGTCCTCCTGGACAAAATCCAAACCGATGGCAGCCAAAGCTTCCTCCACCGACTCGTCCCCTATTAACGCCAGGGTGTCCTCCAGGAGGCACTTGGCCCACTCCTTCGGGCGCTGGCTCGCCTGCGGACAGTCGCGGGCATAATGGTCCATGCTTTTGCACAGACGGCAGCCCTCGTACTCTGGGGAGCCGAGTCGTTGCCCTGTGGGTGTCGGAGCGCCAGCGGATGTCGCCATGGCTAGCAGCTCCTCCGTGACATCTACGTGGGCCAGCAGCTGGACCGAGCGGCTCGTCTTATCCTGGCTCTGCCGCAACTCCCGCTCGGCCTCTATGGCCCAAGTCAGGAGTTCGTGGCGGCCTTTACTGGCCGTCCGGCTCAGAGTCAGGACCGAAGCGCCTTTCCTCTCGGCTATAAGGAAGACCTTCCTCCTTATCTCCGGTATCAATCCCGTAAGGAATATCTCCAGCAGCTCCTCTTCCGGCACCGGAGAGGTGAGCTCGTGGGCAGCCAGCATGCTCACGATGTCGTGAGCAAGGTGCACCCCGTCCCGGAACTCGCGGACCGTGCGAGTCTGTCTGTCCTGACTTTGACGCACGCGACGCAGGAACGGACCGATCGACGCCATTTCCCCCTTGTCGGGCATCACCAGCTGCGCCAAGGGAACCACTATGACGTCCAGGGCGAGGTTCTTACCTTCCCGAGCCTCCGTCAACACCGAAGAAAGCTCGCGGTACTCGGAGCTGAGTTTGCCGAAGCAGTGTCTGGCCACTTCTGACAGCAGGGAGTGGTCCGACAACACCTTCTCCTCACCCCCGCTCTCCAGACGCGCCATCCCCATGGCGTAGCGCACCGGCTCCAGTTCCCAAACCTCCCTGATCTGCCGAACAAATCGGAGGAGCCGACCAAAGACGTGGGACGACCCCTCTACCTCTGTGTAGTATCTGTCCACTGCCTTCTCCATGGCTCTGAGGGCCTCCTTGAGAGCGTGCTGCTCGTCCTTACGACTGTAATGGCTTCGGGGCTCCCTGTAACGAGAGGAAGACGAGAAGGTGAACTGGCTGTCGCCATCCCCGTCCTCGCCATCGCCGCCGGGGTCCTCGCCCGGACTCCCCGGGCCTCCCGGCCCTCCAGGGTCACCGCTCCCCGAGCCTCCAGGACCACCATGACTGCTGGCACCGGGCATCTCCGAAAGCTCGTTTGGCTCCGAGTGCTCCAGTTGAGGGACCATCCCCCCCCCGTCTCCCGGTGTGTCTGCCGCCGTAGGAAGCGGAGGTGGCATCACAGCCGGAAAGTGGTCGAAAGCACCGGGCCACACGTCCGCGGCGCAAAACCCACACACCGGCAGGTACACCTTTTTCATGAACGCTACCACACTCTTCTTAGCGCTTGCCTGACACGCCCACATACGCACCGGGCTCTCCTCGTGCCCGCACCCACAGCGAGCGCAGCTCTCTGCGACGGACGCCAAGGCCGTCGTGAGACTGTGAATCACCTGGGCCCCGAGGACCCTGTCCTCGTCCGAGATCCTTGCCTTCAGGCATTGCCTGATCTGGCTGGTAGGGTGCAAGCACCCGGCGACCTGACCCAGGGAGCGATACCTACGAGCGGCGTCGTAAAACAGGCGCTGGGCTTCGATCCCCGGGTTGGCATACCCGACCACGTGTTTCCGGAGGGCGTCGCAGACTCGTATAGGAAGGGAAACAAAGTCCCATGAGTGCGGCGGAAGCGATGTCACGCCCACGCGCGACTCCTCCGGAGGGCTTTGAACGCCCCGGTTCTCGACGTCACAGGTGACGACGGAAGTCGGCTCTACCAGCTCATGTCCCTCTCGGGAGATGGGCGTCTCCTGAACCGGACTCGACGCTGCCGCTGAGGGCCCCCTAGCGTCTGACTCCACGGGCCCTGGGGGCGAGGCCTGAACCAGGGCGAGCCTTTGGACTTGTGACTCTATGACCGCCTGCAGCCTCTCCTCAAGCTGGGCCTCGGCTGCCGCTCGCCGCTCCTCGGCGGCTACCTGCTGAGCGACGCTCTCGTCGACAGCCAACTGCCGGGCAGTCTCCCGGGCTTCTGCGGCCAGCCGGTCTGCAGCCCAGCGCTCTTCGACAGCGCGTTGCTCGGAGACCCTGCGTTCCTCGGCGGCGCGCTGATCGGAGATCCTGCGCTCCTCGGCAGCTCTTTGACTCTCTTGGAGTTGCCGAGACAGCTGTTCCAGGCGAGCCTCGGCAGCCGCCTCCCGAGCTTGCGACTCCTTCTGCCAGGCTTCCTTCAGCTCTTGCAGGTCCTGACTGTTCCTGCTCGAAGTGGACTCCGGGGACGACGACGTGTTCCCTGAGGAAGTCGGACCGGGGTGCGGGGCCGATGGTGCTCGACTGGGCTTCCGGGTGCGAGGCACCGGGCGACTGGGGCCGCTCGGCTTAGGCGCCTGAGTCCTGGGCCTCGGACGTTCCGCGGGATGCTCTTCCTCCGATGAGGACGAGAGGGGAGCAAACCGGTTCGACCAGTTCCCACCGGGGGCTGCGGAACTCGGAGGTGCTGCACCTGACTTCCTAAGACCCCTGTGCGACTTCCGGGTGCGGCCGCTCATTCTGACGGCCGCGACGACCGCTCTCCTTACCTCCTGGAGGTCCGCCCCTTGGCGTACCAGCTCCCCTGGTCTGCCGGCGTTGATGGCAAAGACAGAGAATCTACACCTCTCAAGGGAGTTGTGAGGGTCCTCGCGCTTTTGCTGCATCAACACCCTGGATTCGGAGACTGATTGCTGGTGGATCTCCAGGCGATAAGCGCCGTCCTCGGAGAGCCCATAGTCCTTGAGCTGGAACCACATTAGCCCTGACAGCGGGTGGTCCTTCCCCAGGCGCTTTAGGCCTCGACGGATGTCCTGCCACATAGACTCCTGGTCGGAATCCGAGCAAGAGCTGACACCGGATGAGGTTCCCGCCTTCCTTACCGGACGGCGGGCACTCGTTCCCTGGGACGAGTCCGAGCTGACTGGGGTCGTCCTGGGGAGCCGGCGCCACTCGCGAAGACACCTCCTGCCCATCTGGGTCATCCGGTGTCTCCGGGCTCCAACCCACCAGGTGCTCCTCTCCTTGGCGAGCATCGTCTGCTGGTGCCATGCCATGAAGACTGCTCCAGCTTGACGTCTGCCTCTGCGCCACAGACCCTGTGTCTGGACGACATGCTGGCGCCATGCTGCGAAAGTGGACTCGACCCGGCGCCGACTGCCTTTGTCAAACAGGCCCTGAAGTTGGGCGACCTGTTGGGTGACGTCATTCCACGCTTGGAATGCCAGGCGCCGGAGCTCGCGTTGATGCGCTGACTGGTCCGTCCTGGCCCTCCATGCGACCCACGCAAGCCGCGCTGTTGCGCGCTGACGAGATGGCGGGGAGACTCTCGCACGTCGTTGCGCTGAATTCAGCGCCCAGGTGCTCCATTGACGGAGGGCCAATGCGAGCATGGATTGACGTCGCTCTCCTCGCCAAGCCGGATTGGGCTGGATGCGAGACTCGCGCCCCCGTGACTGGACGACGTCTAGCTGCTCTGGGCGCCGGACATCATCAGACTCCCCTTCTGCCGGGGGACTCCAGTCACTGGCTCGGTAAACCTCAAAGCGCCCTGGGGCACTGATGAGATTCCCTTGCTCGCTCCCCACGAGGGAAGAGAGGGAGGACGCTGCCGGTCCCGACGTCGGTTCCCGACGGACGACCCTACTACTCGCACTCCTGCTGGACGCAGGGAGTGGGGAGAAGGGAGCTGCCGAGGGGTTCAACCCCTTAGCAGAGCGGTCCGAGTCCGACCCGGAGCCGGCGCCTGCCGCCGGCGGTGCCGGAGCCTCGGGCGACGCACGCTTCCGGCGCGCCGGCTGCCGTAGCGCCGAGCTCAATGCGAGCTCGGACACTGGCTCAGCTCCACTGACCCTCGCTGGTGAAGGGGCTTTTGGTGGCGAGGCCCTGGGGGGCCCACCAGACAACCCTGGAGGGGCTCTCAGGGGCGTGCGCGCCGGTGTAACCTCGAGGGCCTCACCGCCGTATTGGCGCGCAAGCGCGCGCCGCACTCCCCCCCTCCTCTCACGGGAGCGCCAATCCCGGCTGTCTGACCCGCCAGCTGCGCCCCAGAACTCCCCAGAGCCTGGGCCAACCGACAGGCCCGCAGCGCGAGACCCCGACCGACCGGACCCCACGGCTGAGCCGGGGGCGGCGCCGGCCCGACCCCCCCCACGCCGGCCCGACCGACCGAGGCATTCCTCTTCATCTGAATACATGGGCATAGTATGCGTGCTATGCGTGAGATCCAATTCAACCGAAAAGCGGTTGGTGTGGCAACCAGCACCCGATCCCAGGAATACGCCACTTGCGCGCGAGCACAAGTAAGCACACCGGCCGAAGCGCGGAGATTCCCGAATAGGGGGGACTAGAAGGCCAAATTAAAGGTGGGGGAAATCCCGAACCAACCCCGAATTTCAGCAAAGGCTTACGCAAAATTGAAAAATTTGCGCAGCGCTTCCGCCGCGAAGGGTCGGATTTGCCGAAAAACGGAGAAGATTCCAAAATCCCGCACCTGCGAGTCCAAAAGCACGGATATGCGTGCTATGCGTGTATGCGTGCTAGGACTAAGGCAACGCTCGCACCTTAAAAGATTGTCGTCGAGCTAGATCTCTCCACACCGACGCGGCTCCAAGCAACCTGGAACCATCAATCCCACACACCACCGCGCAACAAGAGCGAGAGCACAAGCATTCTCGATTTCGTAGTGCAAGTACTTTCTAACTAATCGCACAAGGCGGGGCGGGTTGATCAGAATTTGCGCAAGAAAGACAAGGAAGCAACGTGAAAACACGAACTAATTACCATTTTTGTAGGAGTCTACACCTAGGCTTCTTCTCTTCTTTACGGTTTCGGACTTATACTATTCTACACTTATTAAACGACCGCACGAGGTATGCTTACGATTGGTCAACTACAAGACTTCGGTTTCGTAAATCTATATAGTTATGCTTTTGCTATCAGTGCATGCTTTCAATACACAATATACAGCAGTTACGGCTCTTTACTTTTATATCTTACTTTTCAGTTCAGTTCATCTCATCGAAACGGGTTACTCTTAGAGTTCTTATACATTCAGGAACTCTTTCCATAACTCAACTGTACTGAGTACTCCGTACAACAGTCTAGGCACCTCACATCAACATCATTCTGATCGGTCCTACTGTACTCCGTACTGAGTACTTCTGCGTTTTATACTTAGCCGTTTTTCTTGCTCTTGTGCTTGCCTCCTAGCACAAAAAGAAAGGAGTTACCCTCCAACAGAAGCACAGTCGGTATTTGAAATTTTGATATCTTTTAAGTGCAATTATCTTTGGGAAACTACCACAACACGCTCCAACAATCACTGCTTACAGGTCCCAACTTGGCCTTGCGTCAAGCAAACTGCGCCGCGCTATAAGATTGGGATTCCTTCCTCATGATATGTGTACTATCACCAATTGAAATTGCCACGCTGCTCCTTGCGTGTTTTAAGTATTCTGAGCCGTTCGTTCTCTGATTGCAGCTCGGCCAACCGGGCTGACAGCATCCGACAGACAAAGCCCCATCATAAACACTGATCAGTACAACTTACCACGGCCTTGCGGCATACTCCTCCGTATGCCGCGCTGAGCAGCTCACTGACCCCGCAACCTTCTGGGCTGGTCAGCAGCTACGGTGGAGCGGGGCGGGGTTCAGGTTTTGCAGCTATGGTGGAAGCCCACAAACTTGGTCCGTGGCTGGGGTGGGGCACAATTGGCTGGTTCGCAGGTTGGGTGGAAATAAAGTCCTGGTCCGAGGCTAAAGCGGACCCGAGGGGACTGTTCCACATGTAGGGAGGAGCTCAAAGGGGTGGTCTGCATCTACTGTGGAGCACCAGAGGTGGGCCACCGCTAGTGTGGAGAACAAGGGGCTGGTCCGCAGCAAAGCTGGAGCACAAAGGGCAGTTTGCGGCTCTGAGGAGATGCAGAGAGCTAAGACGCCGCCGTACCACGTCATCCGAATGAGCTCTGTGCACCATATGGACGCCGGAATGGTGCCATCGGCGAGGTGAGCTTCATGCGGAACAGAAGCGGAGCGGAGGGGACACGGGGGAGTGTCCTCCATTGGGCAGGGAGGCAGCGGGCATTTCGGTGATAGGGCCGCACATGACCGCCGGTCATCCTCCTCCATTGTGCGCAGCCGGTAGTTCTCCTGCTCCAGCTGCCGGATACGCTCTGGTGGCAGATGCCCGGCGCTTCGCAGCATGTCACCATAACGGCCGGCGACAGGTGGGATGCAGGCGCGACATGCGCAAACACGTGGCGCTGTAACAGAGCGCATGTCCTGTGCACGCCCTACCCTTGAGGATCGCGGGCTGCGCGCTCCTCAACGAGTGGTGTGGCGAGTTCCGCGAGGTTCCGCGGCACAGTAATGCTCGGTTAGGTGATTCCATCCAGGTTCTGCTCCAGCAGCATCGGCCACAGAGGGCATTCTGAATGTTTTGGAGGCCGTATCACTCAGTACACAGAGTGGCCGCTAATACCTGCTGCCCAGGATCCTCAAATCCACAACTAATTGCAGGAAGACGATATGTATACTACATATGTTCTTCTTGAGCCCCCCTCCTAGTAATGCACGCACACCTAACTCCCAGACACCCTCACTTCGTCCCCACTCCAAATTTCAACTTCCCACACTTCGCAAGACCCCCTCCCCCCCCTATCACCGCCCTGGACACTGCCAAGCTGCATGTGCCGGTCACTGAACTCTTCGTCCGGACAAGACGTGCATTTCAACTTAATCCCTACCAATTTCTTCCACGAGCACAATCCATGGCCTAGCCCTGGGATAACCCCTGGACTAGCCCTGGGATAACCCCTGGCCTAGCCCTGGGATAACCCCTGGCCTAGCCCTGGGATAACCCCTGGCCTAGCCCTGACAACCCCCGGCCAGCCCCGGGATAACCTCTGGGTCAGCTCCCTGGGTAACCCCGTCTAGCCCGGGGTAACCCCCGGCCTAGCTCCTCGATAACCCTTGCCTAGCTCGGAAACCCCGCCTAGCCCCGGATAACCCCGCCTAGCCCCCGGGATAACCCCGGCCTAGCCCCCTGGGATAGTCCCCCGGCCCAGCCTCGGGATAACCCCGGCCTAGCCCCGGATAACCCCGCCGGCCCTCGCTCTAGCCCGGGATAACCCCGTCTAGCCCCGGGGAGACACTGGGATAGCCCCCGGCCTAGCCTGGATAACTTCTGGCCTGGCTCGGGATGCCCCCTGCCTACTCTGATAACCTCAAGCTATTCCCGCTCTAGCCCCGGGGATAACCCCGGCCTAGCCCTCGGATAACCCCGCCTAGCCCCGGGATAACCCCGCCTAGCCCCGGGATAACCTCGTCTAGCCCGGGATAACCCCGCCTAGCTCCTGGCATAGCCCTCGGGATAACCCCCCGCCTAGGGGCCCCGGGGATAGCCCCCGGCCTAGCTCGCTCTAGCCCCGGATAACCCCTGGCCTAGCCCCCGGCCTAGCCCCGGGATAACCCCTCGCCTAGCCCCGCATAGCCCCTCTGATAACCCCGTCTAGCTCGCATAGCCCTCGGGCCCCAGCCCTCGGTAACCCCTGCCTAGCCCCGGGGTACCCCGGTCGAAGCCCTCGTATACCCCGGCCTAGCCTCGGGATAACCCCGGCCTAGCCCCCCGGCATAACCTTGGCTTGGCCTGACACCTGCCTAGCCCCGTATATAACCCTTGGCCGAAGCTCTGGATAACCCTCGCTCAGCCTCGCATAGCCTCCGGGATAACCCCGGCCTAGCCCCGATAACCCCCGGTCTAGCCTCGATAACCTTCGGCCTAGCCCTCGATAACCCCGGCATAGCCCCGATAACCCCTGCCTAGCCCTGGCATAGCCCCCGGGATACACCCCCCGGCAGCATAGCCCTGGCCTAGCCCTGGGATAACCCCTGATATAGCCCCTGGCATAGCCCCTGGCATAGCCCCTGGCATAGCCCCTGGCATAGCCCCTGGAATAACCCTTGGCGTAGCCCCTGGTCACGTACCCATCGTGGAGTTGTTAGCGCCACCGAAGGCCTGCAGGCCAGTTTGGTATGTCTTGGGCTGCAGCGGGTTCCAGGCGTTCCCGGCGAGGTCCGCCAGGCGCTGTTCTTCCCCGCTGCCGAGACCAGAGGGCGGAGGCAGTGATCTCTGCACCCCCACAGACCCCCGCTCCGTGCTCACCCCTTCTCTTGGTCCGTGCTCAACCCTTCTCTTGGTCTGTGCTCACCCCTTCCATTGGTCCGTGCTCAACCCTTCCCTTGGTCCGTGCTCACCCCTTCCCTTGCTCTGCCGCACAGTGCCGGGCGCATCCATTGCGCAAACACATCTCGATCCGTCATAACATACCACGTCAGCAACATGCTATGCGCGTGACATGCGATCGCAAAGACGTGTACACAACGCCACATGCTGCATCCCCACCAGACGTGGAGACGGGCAGTGCCTCCGCTGGGCGCCTATTGCTGGTTAGAACAACTCTATGCTGGTTGTGGGATGCCCTTACCGAGGTCACTGGCAACGTCGGGTTCGAGAGACTAACTCGGGACTTGAAGCCGTAGATCATGCCCGCAAGCCCATCGCCAATTCGGGCCATCATGCCACCCCCTGAGGGGCCCCACCGTAGGCTTCCCGCCGCCTTCTCACCCACAGTGGGATGGTTCACTCGGTCATGCTGGCCGCGGCTGCATTCGGCAGCGTTCCCGCGGGCATGGCGCGGGTGTGCACAGGAGGGCCTTACAAAGCGCACCCTTGCACTTAGGGCCGGCCGGCGGGCAGCGGGCGACGGATCTCGTGGAGGGGCCAGAGGGAGACGAGCCAGAGGGAGGGACGCAGGGAGCAGAAGCGGTCGATCAATGAAACTTGGGATGCTCAGGAAGAGGAGATGGGCCAGAATGAAGGCCGTCCCCGGTGCAGGTGGAGGGATGCCAGAGGGAGGGCGGGACCCAGGTAGCAGCGGTGGGCGCCACCTGGGACAATCTGCTCCCGGATGGCGTTCTGCACATGCAACGCCGCCACCCCGCTGCCAGCTGCTGTGGATTGCAAACTGGAGGGCACTGGTTGCACCATCTGAGACACAGCGTGCCAACCCCTGCCCCTATCACGGCCTCCGCGTGGAATGCGGCTTTTGCAAACGCTCGCCAGTGAGGAAAAGAATGGACAGTGTGACTGCACATCAGCATGACGGACTTTCAGTGCTTCACCTTTCTGCTGCCCTGTCAGGCCGGCAACCGGGAAGCCAGACACATCCATCCAGCATCGGACGCTGAAGAAAAGTGGCAGGCGTTGCAGAAATATGCCGGAGAGGTAAGGGCGATTCCGAAGACCATTTTTAGTAAACAGACGCCAGGTGGGGCAACTCCGGTGCTCCAGGAAGCCCTGCCGAAGTTCTACACGAGAGATAGGCCTAGCCCGGCGCTCAGCCGCACTCCGCTGCCAGCTGGGAGGGAGGGAGGAAGGAAGGCCGCGGGTGGGACGGGCACCTGGACGGGCGGAGACATCCGGACAAACACATAAAGCGCCAGCAGGGGCACTGAGATCCCCATCGTGGCCATCGACAGGTAGCTGCTCCCGCCTCGCACAGCGGTCAATACCGAGAATCACTTCCTCCTGTTTGACTTTGGACACGTGTTTGACTTTGGACACGTGTTTGACTTTGGACACGTGTTTGACTTTGGACACGTGGCATCCCGCCGGTGGAAGGTGCAAACTTCAGAGCAGGGTTTGGGGCTGGCCCATTCGCAGCCCGTCCGCTGATAGGGTGCCTCATTTTTGGCGCCTCGTGCCGCAAGTGCTCGTGTATCCACATCGCAGGACAATGTGTATGCCGCATCTAGATGAGGCCTGGATTGCCAGCTCCAGAGTTCTAGCAAAGCCGTACGTGAGTGATCAGGAGGCGGGATGGGGACCCCGTGTGGGCCGTCCTGAGCAATGCTCAAGGCTCAGTTGGGGTCAATGCTGCTGGGTTTTGGAAGTGTAGGCACTGCAGTGTTGAGCGCCCCGCTGTGACTGGAGCCAGAGACCACCCGAACCCTGCCCCGAGGTGCCGGCCCCCAGTGCCGGCGTGCCGGCTTCCTCTCGCCTGCCAGCTGCAGCCAGCACCCGCCAGGCTGCCTCTGCCAACTTGCGGCGGCCGGTCCGCTGGGCTGCCTTGATAAGCCCGCTTCTTGGAGTGCGTTTGTCCGCTATAACTTGAACCCCCCGCCGCCTTCAAGCGTCTGCCTGACAATAACAGCCCTTCGTCGCCCGGTGTGCGTGCTGCGTGGTCTCCAACCCATGATCCCGGTGGCCGTCAACCAGGCAAGTGGTATCTGTCGCCCCCCGTGGCCTGCCCTGGCCTGCCCAGGAGAGGAAGACCGGGGTGCCGGAGAGCAAGGGAGTGAAGCTTACAAGATATTGCGGAACAGGTGGGAGTGAAGCAGGATGCCTTCCTCCTCCTCAAGCTGCAAAGCACCACGTCTCCACACGCACTCAAACCCGCAAGCTCAGCTGCAACCTCACAGCGCCTCTCGCTGCAGGCGTCTCCACACCCACTCAAACCCGCGAGCCCAGCTGCAACCTCACAGCGCCTCTCGCTGCAGGCGTCTCCACACGCACTGAAACCCGAGTCCAGCTTAAAACTCACAGCGCCTCTCGCTGGCGTCTCCACACCCACTGAAACCAGCGAGTCCAGCTTAAAACTCACAGCGCCTCTCGCTGCAGGCGTCTCCACACGCACTCAAACCCGCGAGTCCAGCTTAAAACTCACAGCGCCTCTCGCTGCAGGCGTCTCCACACCCACTCAAACCCCCGAGCCCCGCTGCAACCTCACAGCACCTCTCGCTGCAGGCGTCCCCACACCACTCAAACCAGAGCCCAGCTGCAACCTCACAGCGCCTCTCGCTGCAGGCGTCTCCACACCCACTCAAACCCGCGAGCCCAGCTGCAACCACAGAGCGCCTCTCGCTGCAGGCGATGGGTATGTGCTGCACGAAACAAGCCTACTGGAGGCGGAACTTACAAGAGCTGGGGCTCGGTGTGCTGCGACAAACCAGGAGAGCGCTGGGTGTACACAGGGGCTGGGGGCAAACGCAGCGTCAGCTCCACGGGGATAAGAAAACCCTTCGAGGCGGGCGGGACTGTGCCAAAGGCCACAAGCCCTTAAATCGAGGTGGGCGGGACTATGCCAAAGGCCACAAGCCCTTAAATCGAGGTGGGCGGGA
>LGRX02007398.1:0-40957 GCA_001247695.2 Cymbomonas tetramitiformis | reverse complement strand
GAGGGAGACAAACACGCAGATTGTCAAATTTGCACGTAGAGCACTCCAAGTCCCCCCCCCCCCGGCTGGACAAACAACGGATATGCTCGAGCAAACCTAGAGCTAGCACCGGAAAGCTCGCGGATGATTGCCCCGTCTCTGTGTACTCGGATCATTTCCGCTGTCGGCAACACACTATCTAGGGCGGGTAGAGGGCAGCGGGGTGGTCCCGAGTGTGGGTTTGGTGGTGAAGAGATCGCGCAGAGATGGCTCGGGCGGCTGGAGGGGCAGAGATGAGCCGGTTTCAGAGACACAGCAGCGGTGCGCCGGCAGGAGAGTTGCAGAGGGGCTCAGGTGGCCCAGTGAGGCTCTGGGAGCAGAGGGGTGGTCCTGAGGGTAGGCTTGGTGGTGAAGAGATCGCGCAGCTCAGGAGGCAGAGATGAACCGGCTCCGGAGACACGGCAGCTGTGCGCCGGAGGTGCGGGTGCAGAGGGGCCCAGGTGGCTCAGTAAGGCTTTTTTATGGTCCCATTCTTCACTAGTGAGCTCCGGAGAATCCGGATAAGCGTCTCGAGGTGTGTGCTGAATCCTTTGATCCCTGGTGAGGGTATATAGTGCAGCCGATCCTTTGTGGTTATGTGATGCCAAAGGAGTCGGTCCAAGGATAAGCCACACACACCTCCACATCCTAGTCAATGAAGACGCATTGTGGGGCCGGAGACGGGGAGGGGCGCTGGGCAGGGCGGCAGGGCAGATGCAGGCGCCCACCTTGCGAGTCTTCTCGAATTGGGAGATGATGCGCGTCATCATGCCGAGGGAGGCGATGAAGGACAGCCTGGACAGCACCTGCGTCATCCCCTTGCGGTCCATGCGGAACCTCTTCACTGTCCAGTTCCCCGAGCTGATGGCGTGCTCCAGCCCCGTGGTGATCGTGTCCTGCCGGATGCACTTCACAATGTCGAACTGTGTGGCGCGGTTCGCCTGACTCAACCGCAAGCCCCGCCATCCCCTCTCCTCACCCGCCAGCGCCCCCGTCTTCCCTCCTCTCTCAACTGCACCTCGGACCATTAGGGGAGGCAGCAGAGCGCCGCCGGGATGATATAGATAGCATTGATGAACATCTCCGTCCACACCGGAGTGTTGAGCCAATCATAAGCGAGAGCTGAAGCTTTCGCGTAGGCGCCCTTCGGGCTCTTTGAGCCTTTCCCACCCATTTCAAACAATTTGTACAGCCCGGCAGTCCAAGGCAGATGCACAGATCCAAGGGCTGCAGCGGTCGCAATCTGCGTGAGTCACTCGGACCTGCACCCAGACTCTGTATCGGAATACAAGGGATCCCTTGCCGGCACCGGGCGCCAGCAAGCAGGCGGGTGGAGGGCAAAGAAAGAAGGCGGATGCAAGGGCGCTTGTCAATCTCTTTCTCTGGCAAACCACTGCACACTACCTTCTGCACAACAGGTTGACACCGCTCCCGTTTTGTTCAAATTGGAGTGCAACAGAATTTGTGTGGTTTCAGACTTTCAGAATCCGTGACTCCTGCTGCAGTAGAGCCGAATGACACATGTAGCTCCGTGACACAAACAGGATGTACAAGTAGCCACAAAGCGACACGCCTGTTCAGCTCTGTTCCTTTTGCTCTTCCCACCGCTCCCGACCCAGAGGACTCTTTCCTTTTGGTGACTTGCACAGACAGTCTGGACATCTCATCAAACTTGAATTTAGAAAGCATTTAAAAAGCACAAAATGCATTTTCAAACACTTTACAAAATCATTTAATGAAATGTATTGCAGTGCCTGCCTTTGGCAAATGAGGATTCGAGCAAAAGAGAAACGAGGAGACCGGGGGTCATTGGGGGGGGGACCTTAGAGAAGGCGAGGTCGGCCTGCTTCTTGAGGTCTGCGCAGAGCCTCTTGAAGAGGTCCTCGAAGAGCAGGGAGAGCAGGCCTCCCGACAGCTCCAGCCGCTTGTTCCCGTAGTAGTCCTTGTCATCCAACTGCGTGGGGTCCTCCACCGCCTGCTCCGCACCGACACAACGCTCAACCCGGCGCTCCTGCACGCATGCCTTGCTGCGGCCGCCGCGCCAGGCTTCACCGGATGCCTTCGCCTCGCCCGGCCATGCCCTTCACTCGCCCGAGGAGTGCTGCGCGCACCAGACGGGGCGATCCCCCGCCCTCACATCGCCGGTGGCAAGCGCGAGAAGGCCTGCCACGGGTTGTGTCCCCGGTGCCGGCTGTGCCTGCCAAGGATTGTGTCGCCGGTGCCGGCTGTGCCTGCCACGGATTGTGTCCCCGGTGCCGGCTGCGCCTGCGGGTGGGGTCGCGCTGGATTCGGGTTCTATCGGTCGGGGCTTTCAAAGGCGTGCCTGCAGCAGCCGCCGGATCATCACCGACACGTAATAGATCTTCGCCCGGAAGTCGTAGTTTCGAGTGGTGACGTGGGCAAGCACGGAGTTGGTGAGAATGTCGCGGACTTCGTCCGACTGTGCCAGAGGGACCCACGCCTCATCAGCCATCACACAGCATCCAGCCTCTCCCCTCCAGTCACGCTAGAGCCCCCCCGGGCTCTCACCCCTTTCGGTGGAGCGGGCTGCCTCCGGCTGGGCCCTTGGAGGGTCCCTGTCGCCCCACCGACAGGATAATGCCAACCCTGGGCGCTCAACTCTAGTTTGCCGTGAGGGGCCGGCCACCACCCTTCCTTGCGCGCTCCCCGCCTGAAGGGGCGAGGCGGGCAGCACACCTTGGACTTCTTCACTTTGATCCAGGTCTGGCGCGTGGCCTTCACCTTCGAGCCCATGTACTCCAAAGCCTGGTGCTGCGTGAACACCGACATGTTGCAGCACTCCTGCCGCCCGAGACGCAGCAAGCCCGGGCATGCAGTCTTAGCGCCACCGACGAGCGCCGCATCGCAACGTGGGGAGTTGCGGGGGCCAGCAGGGTCCTCTGCCAGCACTCGAGTGCATGCTGCACAGGACTGCGGCACGGGCCTGAAGTGAGCTAGGGCAGCGTTGGATCTGCTGGAGGCGTAACAGTCCAAGGATGATTCACTAATATCAGACAGGGCGGTTTTAAATTGGGAGGGCAGCTTGTGGTGGTCAGTGGAACCACACTGCGAAGGCGAACCACACTGTGGGGAAGGAGACGACAGGGGGGGCGGTGTGGGAGCTGGTGTGGGGTATGTGCCTGGATACTAGGTGCAAAGAGGTTAATGTAGTTGCCGTTGGTGCCAATCAGCTCCATCACCTCTTGGTCACTCTCTGCACCCATGGCTTTCAGCACAATCATGATTGGGATGTCCTCACTGTACTCCGCCCCCCTTCCCCCTCCTTGGCTTTAACCACATTAAGCATTCTGTGAGGCAGAGAGCACATGGGCTGCGCTGGCTCACAGGTGGCGGAGACAGCTTGGCCTCGGCTGGCTCGGAAGCTTCGGACACGGCGCGGACTGAGCTGCCTCACAAAAGACGGACACCACTGCACGGGACCTGCCACCAGGTGGGCGCATAGGTCGCCGCGCGCCTCTCGCCAAGAAGCAAGTGTCGCGCTAAGAACACTCTCGAGTGGCGCACCTGAAAGTGTTGAACCGCAGGTAGATCTTTCCTTGCTTCACCACCACGTTCGTCTGCGTTTTCCGCTCAGTGGTGGAGCTCGTCACGGAGGCCTGCGGCTCGCCCTTGAAGCCAATGTCGATGATGATGCGGTTCTTGGTGATCTGCTCCTGGATGAGGATCACCTTCTCTGTGCCCTGACCGAGGACGCGCCGCGCATTCGCCACCTCAGCTTCAGTGCAACAACCCACACGCCACAGACATACCATGCCACTTTCCCCTGCTGTGCCACGTCACTGTCGCACATCTCCTCGACAACAGAACTCTGTCGACCTGAGTCGACGGTCGAAGCTCTGTCAACTGTTCCCGAGTGAACGTCAGTGCGGCTTCACGGCACGCCCGCACCGGGCATAAAGTTCATCGTGGAAGGCCTGCATGTAAATACGCTAGTCGCTATGTCCACGGTGCGAGTTGTTCACTGTCGCACTGTCGCATTTTGCTACACATCGCTGTATGCAGGCATGAGAAGTCGTGTGCAGGATGTTTCTCCATCCCAATCTACTCGGGTTCACAATTCGTACGCCATTTCTGAATGGATTGTGCCGTGGGGCCAAAGAGCGTTATGAAACAGGCCCGCGGGCCCTGAGCAGCACGCTGCGTGGGTCTTTATTCGCAGGAACAGACTCACCTTGACAACGAAGTAGCCGCCGGGGTCCAGCGGGCACTCGCCTGCGCCGCAAGCGGGCGGCCACGCTCCTTCAGGGATCCTCCCTTGGACCGTTCCGACGGGTGAGCAACGAAATCGAGAGCGTAGGGATAGAAGCCGATGCTCGATAATAGTCACCGTGCGGCATTGTGAGTGGAAAACAGGGAATGGCGGTATGACGTGTGAAAACAGGGCATGGCGGTATGACGTGTGAAAACAGGGAATGGCGGTATAACGTGTGTAAATCTGAGCAGTGCATGCCGTCAAACTGCCACGCCGTCTGGAGTTCATCTCACAACGCAACGGCAGGACAACAGGAAGATACAGAAGTGTGACAGTCTCGTGACAGGGAGGACAGGAAGGCCTGGTACGAGACGATATCGTCATCTGCAAGCGCGGCGAGTCGGTTCGACATGAAAGAAATGTAGACGACGATCTTGTGACCCGTCGGTGAGGTACGGCGAGGGCGGGGGCTGGAGAATCGCGCGGGACAAACCGAGCCGCGCGAGCTGCGCCTCGTCTTTGCCCGCGAGGACGCAGTGTGAGCTCCGCAACATGATCGGCATTCGACCGATCAGAATCCCTCCCACCCCGTCCTTGCTTCGTCGGGTTACAATTTCCTTACCGCGCTGTCGCCAACACACATCGCACGATGGGCGAGAGTCAGTTTCAGGGGGGGGACGCCAACACAAGGGCGGTCACGGGACCGAAACCACCCTGCTCTCACTTTGTGAGCGAAGATCGGGATCGGCTGTGTCATTCCGCATGACGAAGGCGCGATCCTATGGCGGGTAGGGAGCGATACCGTGTACTCCACGTCGACCGTGATGGGAGCGGCGTATGTCATGTCCCTGACCAACAGTCCGCAACCGAAAGATGAGCTCTTGAAATGTGGGTGGGGCGAGATTGAAGAGCACTTTGTGTGCACTAGCGAGACAATGCGCTGCGGACCTGAGGCGGCACTGCTGGGGAGTGAGATCCAGCGTGGAGAACTCCTCGTTTGTGCTCGGCTTTCCGACGTGAATATCCAAGAATCTGCTCGTAAACAACGAGCGCCTTTAGTACAGCGGAAGCAAGAAAGCGGACGGTGCTCTCAGTGCCAAGTGCATAAGAAGGGTCCTCCATTTCGGCAGCACTGCTCGGCGAGAAGCTCACTGCAGACAAGGTAGGGTTGTCTCGGCCGTCGGGATGTTCCGTAAATACTTAGGGTTGAGGAACAGGCAGCTCAGACGAGGTGAGCAGTCAGTTGGAAGAGCTGAGAGGTGCGCACTTGAGATAAAAGTTTGGGTCGGAGTCACACTGCACTTTCTCGTTCGACTTCGCGTGGATAATTTTCTGAGATTCGATGAAAAGCGTTTTCAGGGGTCTATGGTTGCAGGCAGAGGAAGATTGGCAAATGGCATGTATGTTGAAGCGGGTAGATTGTATGAACGATAGCGATTTAGATATGGATTGCGGTCCAACGGTCAGATAGCAGACACAACCGTATCAGACACACACAAAGGATCAGAGGCGGTCGACACAGAGGACTGGCTCCTCAGGCGTCCAAACTTTATATAACGCGTGTAGAACTGCAACCGCAAGGTATGTCGTCAAGAGGACTACCGTATCGCTTCCCCAGATGGTTCACCTAGTTGAAGCGGAAATAGCTAGGAATTCGGAGAGGTATCTCGTTCAAGGAAAATAGCGAGGAGACACCTAAGGTCGGGGGAAAGGGAAAACACAAGCAGACCTTTGCGGAAAACAGCAATGTGCTTAGCTTCCGAAACACACACCTTCATTTCTTCATTGACCAGATAGTTGAAAGAATCAATGTGTTGCCGCACAAGCCCACGCATCTTCAGGAACGCGGGTAATAATTCGTATTTGTCCTTCACAGTTTTGATCGGGCGGGTGAGATTCGCGGGATCCGCTTGCAAGTCTCGGATGATGGTATCCACATCCTGATCGCCTGTTGTATCCATGCTGGCGGACATTATTCTGCTTCACGAAAACCGCACGCAGTGCACGCTATTGTGCGCCCAAAGAACTGTCAGGGCGTTGCTGATATTTGCGCCGTATCACATGCACAGAGCGAGGCCTCTTTCCTTAAGTCGTGGTTTGGGTATTTTCTTCATTGAACTGACCATAGATATCGTTTGCTGATATTCTGCCCTTGTGAAAAGCTTTCAGCCGGCATACCTCCCGATTCCCCCACAAACTCGAACCGAAGCTGGTGTGGTTTAACAAGCTGCCTACCGCAGGTGGAGCTCTTTATACTTTCTTCCGTTGCGTTCATCAGATCGCGGCTGTTCAGCTCTGGTGCATCCTGTGTCACAAGTAGTGTAGGAGTACTACGACTAGCAACCACTAGGGAAGCCGAGCCCTCCGCTCGCCTGCTCCACATCGACATGCGAATCGCGAAAAAAATATGTTGAATCCGCTTCCCCCAAAAAGGCGTGGATGTTTTTCTTTTAAAGAATTGTAGATGTAAGATGCACTTGAAGGACGATCATCACATCACACATGTCATGTGACATGACGACTTGACGAGATGCAAAAAAGAAAAATCAGTCGTTCGGCGACTTCGCACTTCCACTTCGCGTTCGGTTGAGTCTCAAGGGGTATAATAAACTAGTTTATACCCCTTGGCGCTAGACGGTCGGTTGAGTGATAGTCGAGTGTTGAGTCTGCCTCGCGTCGGTCGGGTGGATGAACAACTGAACACACGCTTTACACAATAGTGTACCTTCCCCAAAAATAATGTGCAGAAAGACAACTTGCTCCTCATGCGGTCTGGCATCCTGGGCTGGGTGAGGGTTGCACATCGATTCTGCGCTTCAAGGCGTTCCTTTGGAAGACCGCTGCGCAGGTTGGAAGACTGGAGAGTGCACCAAGAGCAGTAATGAGGCAAGCAAAACTATCCCCTGTACAGATGTGTTTCAACTCTATAAAACCGTAAATAGACATGGGACCCGGGTATGCTATGAGGGACTTAGCCTCGCACCTTCAGCGGAGCAGCACTCTGAGCAATTACTGTTCGAAAATATGATATAATTTATAACTGTGCCTGATCATTTTTGGGATCACACTCGAAGACACGCGGACTAACGTGCGCTTCGGTTGAGCTATGACAGGAGACCCAAAATGTGGAGACCGAAGCTCCTCAGCCCAAGGGGTGTGTTAGTGCCTAGGGAGAGAAGAGGGAACAAGGAGTGTTGGGTCACTTGTTTGTTGCGTCGCGCCACTTCTGCAAGCTACTGACCGATGGTCGATGCTTCACGCAAATGTGAGGAGAAATATGATGATCTTTGCTAAGTTGAGGTGCACATGAGATCTCGGGGTGAAACCTGCGAGTCAGAAGCCCTAGAAGATCGAGTTTGATGTAACCTCTCACCTCAATGAGCAGATAGAGTCATGCGACACTCTCACATACATGTAATTCTAGCGATTAGCTGCGAGGATTTTCTTACTTTATTCGCAGCAGGCTTTCTTACTTGAGTATGAATGTGCAGCAAGACCACACCTCGTCCCAGCTAAACTCATCTTTCGGCATAGCGTCCTCCTATTACCTCGCACGAATACGATATCAAATTCAGGCATCTTCGAGAGGAAAATGCTTTTTTGTCAACCTCAATTCCGCTGCAAGAGTGACACTAAATTGTATGTTCTGCCCGGGGAGGTCGATGGTTAGAATACAAGTTGGTAAACCGATACACGTATCTTTGCTAAAACGGATACGTGTTTTGTAGGTTTACACGCCAAAACCAATGATAATGCCTTTATTATGAATACTTATGGATACTGTTTCATACAACTAGGGCGAGTGCAGTGGCAACCAGCTGAAGATGATATCTTAGGATAGGGTGGGTCATATTTTCCTTTTCATAACCGAGTCATCCCACAAGACACCTTCTACAACAAAATATAATCACATCTTCAAGACATCTAGTGTAATAGAGTGCCCCGCCCTTAAGATGTCAGGTGCCACGAACAATCAGTTTCTTTGGTTACACCTTCCGTAGTTTAATAGCTAAATGTCCTGTCGTGAAGACATGTCGTGTAACCGAGTGTCCACACGTGGTTCAGTATCTATGTTTGTTAATGTCGCCGTCAGCATCAAAGACCCAAGAACCTTTCCTGGCCCGTTACAGATTGCGGTCAAATGCAAATCAAAACAAGCACTTGAAACCCAACTTTAGTAAGCGAGGTAGATCGGACAGCGTGCAAGAGAAAATGCAAAACCCTAAAATTCAATTCATCACGCAAGGTCTAATTTGACAATCTCGCTGCACGTGTTGTGAGCTTCGAGCAGGCCCATCGAATGCCGAGCATTATTATAAGTACATCACGAGGGTATCCCTTCTATGATATGAAGAGCAACACAAAGTAGAGCATGCTCTTTCTCGAGACGTGATATTTGCGAGAACAGGTGTTCCGCTCGGTGAAAACGAACTGGCTAAGCTCCCATAAACAGTCCGGCCGAGTGCTTTTATCATGCATCTCGGAAACCCGGATAATACGAAATAATGACTGACAGTACAATACTACTGTACTGTCATCCTAGCTACTAGCGGAGTCACGGTTCCGATCAGAGACAGGTCAGGCTAGGGGCTATCAGAGCCCATAATAATAACCCTGAACCTAAAGTCCAGCACACCACCCGGAGCTGTGACCGTAGCTAATAGGGCTAGGCAAGCGGAGCAAACTAAACAGATAACAAACAGCTACTTCACTGGAAACAGATATACTTTTAGCTGGGTGCCCGGGGACTTGTCCCGGCACAACCCACCACTGCGGCTAAGGCTAATCACACCTCCAGGATTTGAATTAAGCAGACTCTAGCCACTGTAAAGCTGGTCGGCAGAGCCGAGTTCAGCTGACGGATTCCAATCAAGAAAAGCATCCGATGTCAGTTGAGATGAGAATTGGTAAGGACTGACACCACCAGACCCAAGCGGGTCAGGCGGATCCCAGAGGGGAACGGTAGAATCACCAGATTGCAAAGCCTGCGAGGAAGACAGATACGCTGTCCGGCTAAGCTCGCTAGGAGACAAACTGATAATCCTATAACTTGTGTCTGGCCGAAGCTTTATGCTCTCGGAAACCCAGACAGTGAAACGATGACTGTACTACTGTACTGTACTACTGTACAGTACAGTGCTAGGATGTCACGGACACGAGACGGAAGCAGGGTCAGGCTAGGGGCTAGTCAGAGCCCATAATAACTAAGCCTAAACCCGAAGTCCAGCACACCACCCGTGGGTGTGACTACCTAGCAAGGCAGGTACAGGGTATACAGCCACGTGATAACAAACAAACACCTACGTGCAACTCGGTGGAAACCGATCACTTCTAGCTGGGTGCCGGGGTCTTGACCCGGTCATCCCACTACTGGGCTAAAGCTAATCAAGCTGCCAGGATGATTGACTAGAAACTCAGCCACTTCGAAGCTGGTCAGCAGAGCTGAGTTCAGCGGTTGGGATGTAAACATAGAGTAATCCCGAAGTGAATTGTAAACCGTCCTTTCGAAATTGAGCACCACCAGGCCCAAGTGGGCAAGGCGGTTCCACAGCAGAAAGTAAATTAACTGAAGAATTGAGACAAGTAGATTCCCATGGTGGTTTGAACATTGAAGAAAGAGATAAAAGAACCCGATCGTCAGGCGGCCAATCACGGATGTCCAGAGAGCCAAGTGGCGGATCCGAAGCAAAGAGATCCCAGTAGACCGATGGACGGTGACTCCGGGCTCAACCAGGCCCCTGTCACCACCGCCCACGGCAACCAGAGATGCCGTAGCACTGGCCAGCAGAGAACAACAGAGCATCGAGGACATCAATGCACATCGGAGAAAACTCGGCGGCGCCCGTGGACGGTACATCGGAGCTGCTAGTGGCGATGCCCCCCTGTCAGAGTCATGCTCAAGAGCGCCGAAGGAGTCAAAAGCCACTTGCCGCCCGCCGTCAGAGTCATTGTCAGAGTCTTGGTCGTTGTCAGAGACTTCAGAGCCAATGTCAGAAGCCTCAATCCTCATGCCAGCAAACAGCGGAGCCGGTGCAGAGTCGCCAAGCTGGAGCGATGGGACACCAGGCAAGCCGAGAGAGCCAGGGATAGCCACTGGTGGGTCATGAGCCGTAGGCACACCACCAGCCACGAGTGCAGAGGGATCCCGAACCGCAGGCGGTGGCGGAATTGAACCCCGCGCACCCGAGTGGAACGTGGCTAGAGGAAAGTGAGCCACGCCGTCATCGTCAGCTGCCGCATCCTGAGCGGAAGCCGCCGCATCCTGAAAGTGCCGCAGAGACGTGGGCTCAGCCGTCACAAAAGAATGCGCCGACAGCTCGCACACCTCTGGGCGACCCTCCATCGTGCAGAGCGACTCGAAGGCGTGCTCATCCCCCGCGTCATAGAAACGCTGGAAACGAACAGCCAAGCAGTCAGCCTCGTAGTCTTCAACTGCACCACAATAGTGGGCAGAGTGAAGACCGCCGTTGGGGCATTCAGCATGCCAGTGCTTCAAATCACTTTGTGCACACACCGCATTCTTGCAGCGGGGCACGAAGGCACCGCTCTTCTTGTCAAATGAGACAGGAGGAGCGGTGCCAAGTGGCTTAACACCAGCACGATGATGCTTAGCAGCAGAGCGGGTAAGGTGCTTGCCCGCAGGCGGAGGCCCTTCCCGCTTCTGCCGCTTCAGGTCACGAATGTCCTGTTGCATGCGCTCCAGCTGCTTCTGCAGACTGGACAACGCCGCAGCCAGGTCAGACGCGCCATCGCCGAATGACAGAGCAGAGACAGGGGCGTCAGAGACTTTCAGGCCGTGGCGGAACTGCTCCCGCACACGAGCCTGAATAGTCAGGAGAGACACGCCCTGCCGCTGGTCAGCCCGAGCCAGAGAGTTAGCCAAATCACGGTATAGCCACGAATCGCCGAGAGCCTTCAGAAACTGCCGCTTCACCGCGTCCTCTGGCAAGTTGTGGGAACGCTGAACGTCCCTCAACAGGCCATTGAACTCGCGGATGCCACGGTCAGGATCTTTGCTGCTGGGGATGCGGACCGCCAGCAGCAACTCAAAAGAGTCAAAGGGTTCCGAACGTTCCTGGAGCATGCGCACCACCTCAAGGGCAGCGCGCTTGCCATCCCCAGGAACGTCGGACCCAGAGGCCTCAAGCCAGTCACGAGCAGGCGAGCCAGGGCGAGCCAGAAATGTCAGAGCCGAGAGCAACAACTCATTTGCCTCATGCCTAGCCTCAACCGCCATGTCAGTCAAGTCAAACAGGGGAGCAAACGCCGTCGACTGAAGCACGAACTGTGCGCGCAACTCATGCATTAACTGTGAAAAAATGTCCACTGCGTCTGCCTCTGTCCCTGCAAAGCGCTCCGATTTGTCCCCAAGAATCTTCGTGGCAACGGTTTTGGCAACCTTCCTGTCGAAATTTTCACGAGCCAGCTGCCTACACTTGTCCAAAATTTCCCTCGCAGCTGCGGTGGTCGGAGCTGGCAGCTGCGGGGTGTGTGGCGTCGCAGAGTGTTGCGCACCCACATCATCGAAAATAGTTTCTAATCTACGGACGCGAGACCGCGTCATGTTGTTCGTTGTGGTAACCATGATAGAGAGAGACAGGGGAGAAGGTTGAGCTAAACAGGGAGATGGTGGAAGAACGCTTACAGCGGCCAGATAGTTTGTAGAAGTCTCAGCTGACAGATCAAAATTCACAGGTCGTAAGCGAAACCATGAGAGCGGCCAAAATCAGTTACGTGTGGAACGACCTCGCCGGAGCCAGCGGCGCACGAAACAGATCAACCCTCGCTGCGACGATGCTTCCGTAAAATAAAAATAACCCGTCACGAACTGATCTCCTGCGCAGCGAAGGCGAGCACAATGCGTGCCGCCATCACTGCCAAGTCAAAAGGCCATACTGAAGAGTAATTCACCACCGCCCAAGTGGGCGCTCAACCCCTCCTACGTCCTACTTAGCCGAACATGGCAACAGCAAGGCGCTGTGCCATCATCAGAATCACCGGAAAGCCGGTGCGGCCTATAACCTGCGAGGAAGACAGATACGCTGTCCGGCTAAGCTCGCTAGGAGACAAACTGATAATCATATAAACTTGTGTCTGGCCGAAGCTTTATGCTCTCGGAAACCCAGACAGTGAAACGATGACTGTACTACTGTACTGTACTACTGTACAGTACAGTGCTAGGATGTCACGGACACGAGACGGAAGCAGGGTCAGGCTAGGGGCTAGTCAGAGCCCATAATAACTAAGCCTAAACCCGAAGTCCAGCAAAGCCGCCGAGGTCGATTGAGAAAAGAACTATGTCACATCCCGCGGCGGCAATGACGGACCAGCAGTAACCATAGGCGGGTAAAGAGAACTCAGCACTGTTTCATGTGACCGCAGCGAATCGTAGCCGTAAGTGGCTCCGGGCTCAACCAGGCCCCTGACACCACCGCCGACCACGAGGGTCGGCATCGCCGTAGCACTGAACAGAAACGTAGCCACCATGAAAAGAGTAAGTGCAAATTCACCGATGCCAAATGGCCTGGAGCCTCTAGGGACTCCGAACCGCCGAAATGCTGCAGCCGCCGGCGGTGCACCCCCCTCAATTTCAGTCAGGCAGACACCAGGAGGGTAGTTGGAGCCCTCCCCATCGTCATCGGAATCACAGACATCAATAGGCTCAGGGTCAATGTCAAACCAGTCAGGGTGGACAGTGTTGAATGTTTTGAAAGAACTGTCAGCAGCAAGGCATGGTATCGATATTCAATATTTTCGATACTATCGATATTTCGATTAATTTTTATTTATTGATATGAATTTGGTACATATCGAAATATTGAATATTGATTGATACCCTTGGACTACTTATTCATATTGATCGAATACCCCTTGGGGACTTATTCATATCGATTGATACCTCCAGGTCACTTATTCATACCGATCGATCATACAAAATTAAAGTACAGCGATTGGCCATATCGATTAATCGATATGAGTATCGATTAATCGATCTTAGATTACCCAAATATTGGATTTATGTTGGTCGAACACCCATATTCAGATCCTGGTATATATACGTACCTCCTAGCGTCATATGGGGGCCATAATAAGTTGAAATTTCATGAAAAGACCATGCATACTCCTAGCTTAGAATGTGTTTGGGGGTATTTTTGTGTCACGTGAAGCCGCGACACACTGAAAATAAGTGAAAATTGACTATAACACGGGATAACGGTGTTGTAGGCTCAAACTTATCTTAATTAAGAATGTTCAAAACAAGAGACATAAAAAAACGCTTCATAGGGCAGTGCTCCACAGCTGCGGGATGGCTCATTTTTAGCCAGTTCAGCTGAAACGACTTAGGGTTTGAAGCGGGAGTGCAAGTCATGCCATGAACCGTGATGAATGATGAAAATGCAAAGTATCCCTACTGTTCACAAGTTTCAAATATGGTCAAGAACCAAAAAACACCACCCACAATACGTGGGATTGAAGCATATTCACAATTACTATTTACATGCACGAGCATTGCTCAGGGTTCGAGTGCAGGCTAGCCTAAGAGATGGGCGCTGGTACTTCCCCCATAAGAGCGCTGCACATCCGCATCACCGCCTGTGCATACAGTGCGTCGGCGGTGCTGCCCGACTCCCCCTGGAAGGAAGCAAGGGCTTTAAGCTCCTCCAACCTGAAGATGCTTGCCTCGAGGGCGGCGGTTGTGCTCTGCTCCTTCAAAGCAATGACGAGCTTCTGTGCCTCTACCCCGGCCGCTCTTTGCCTGTCGGGTATCAGCCTTGGCTGTCCCACAGGCACTCCTGGTGTACCTTGGGCGTCCATCGCCGCGGGCAGCGGCTGCTGCGATGAGCCCTGAAGACCTCGAAGAGGGCCAGCTTGGCCTCCGGGCATCAAAGCCTGCGAAAAGCCCCATTAGAGATGGTCAGTAGTGTGCCAGGTTTCGGAACTGCGAGGGACATATAGAAAAAAACAAAACAATACAAAACTTTATACAGTAATCACTCACCTTTAATGAAACTCGACGTTAAGACAAAATGGCTTGATGCATCTCTTGACTGGATTACTGACCTGCCTATCACTACTAATGGGCACGACAGTATATTTGTGGTAATGTGCCAATTCTCTCATCGCTGTCATCTCATTCCCTTCAGCATGACCTGGACTGCTCAGCATACTGCTTCAATATATATGCAGCATATCTTCAAGCTCCGTGGTCTTCCGAGGAACATCATCTCAGATCGAGACCCCAGATTTACTTCTACATTCTGGCAAACACTGTGGAAATCTACTGGTACGAGATTATTGTCTATGACGTCTTCACACCATCCACAGTCGAATGCAAGCAATGAAAGGAGCCATGCCTTCATTGAGGACATCCTCAGGTATTTTTCAATTTGTTTCATGCATGATTCACCATCCTCTGGTTTATAAACTGATTAGATAGTATTTTTCTCCTCAGGTGTTGTTACAATGATACTTCAGCCAATTCGTGGGAGGACAAGTTGCCTCTGGTGGAGTTTGCAATTAACAACACAGTTTCTGCAACTACTGGTTATTCACCATTCTATCTCGACTCGATGGCGCAGCCACTTTCGCCTCATGACCTGGCAATCACTATTCCGCCAGAAGCTCCTGTTCCAATACAGAATGATATTCGAGATCATTTTGACCA
The DNA here is from genome assembly GCA_001247695.2 of Cymbomonas tetramitiformis. NCBI lineage: Eukaryota > Viridiplantae > Chlorophyta > Pyramimonadophyceae > Pyramimonadales > Pyramimonadaceae > Cymbomonas > Cymbomonas tetramitiformis. Next base: position 26,060 of record LGRX02007398.1, on the reverse strand, counting down.
GTACTCGGCTGTACATGCCAATGCGGTAGACAACATTTCCCGAGCAGCAGAAATTAGCCAAGCCAGATTCAATAAGACTCACATGCCCCGACAATATGCAGTAGGGCAGAAAGTTCTTTTATTTACGGACCGAGTTTATCCAATGGACTGGTTTGACAGAGGCAGGCACACACTTTAAGCAGCCATATATTGGGCCGTTTACCATATCCAAAGTGCTCAGCCATGGACGTGCTTACGAGTTAGATTTCGGGGATCTTGATATTCGTATCCATCCGGTGCAGCCTGTATCCAGAATAGAGCTGTATAACGACTCAATCCAAGCACCTTTGCCTCTGCCACAGATGATCACCGAAGAAGGGCAACCACTGTTTGAGATATCACACATACTCTCAGATAAGATCACTAGAGGTGTCAAGTACTATTTAGTGCGATATGCAGGCTACGTACGGCCCTGAGCATGACACCTGGGTCAAAGCCACAGAGCTGACCAATGCAGCAGACATGATAGCTGCCTATGAAGGTTAACATTATATTAAGCCTCATGCCCTTACTTCTTGTAATATATACTAATACATGTCGATCATCTATATACCTTGCTCTTAATGTTTTATCATTATGTTGCATAGAAGCGGGAAATTGATCCTTCCTTGCTAAAGGTGTAGTGAGCCTTGTACAAAATCATACCCTTGCACAGATACGCACACATGCGAGATATCATATCTGTGGATAAATAAAAACTGCTAAAGCTACCTTTGCCAGACCGTGGTTTGTCATTCGGATCTTATGGCCAGTAATCCGTGCTACCGGATAATACTGAGGTGGACGGAGTTGTGATCCTGAGTTATGCTTGACACACATAACTAAAACGAATTTCACATTACTACGTGTCGAATCCACTCTGAATCGACAGATGTTCGTCAAAGCGCGCGTACCGGACCAAATATTGAGGAGTTGAGCAGACCGGGTAAAGGATTATAAGTCGAATCCCGTTAAGCAGGGCCACTCCGTTTGCATTAAAACAAGCCCCAAAAATCGGGATCCCCATGACCGCCTGTGAACCTCCATAGTAGCTTCAGGAGGGGAGGAAGGGTTGGGTGCACTATATATAACTGTGGAAACATGTACCCAAGGGGTTTCGTCGATCAGTCGTATATATAAGGCCGAGAATCGTTCGTTAAATCGTCGATCATCGTTCGCAAAGGCGTCGACGGCAAGCGCAAATATATCCGTAACGTAAACCTCGGATACCTTGCATCGTCACTCTGAAATACGATACGCAATTCATGGAAACCTTGAAACGTCACTCTGAAACACGATACGCAATTCATGGGGGCTACATCCTAAGAACTGTAAGGCTAAATGCCTAAGGTGAGGGTTTAAAGTGGACTCAGTTCCCCCCAATATCCTAAAAATACCATGAGGGACGCCTCACATCGGTGTAAGAAGACTGGTACCAGCAGCAGCAACAACAAAGACATCAAAGACATATACAAAGGTATGCCCGTTGTGAGGTCACAACTCTCTTAAGAGGGGAGATCTATCAGGGTTATGACCGATGCCATATGTGTCATACATGTCATACGTGTCATACATGTCATACCATGTCATGTCATGTCGTGTCATGTCATATATTATAATGACAGACAGTCTGTGAGAACAAACACGCAGTCAAGCACTACAAGTCAAGTGCAACGCTCACATATGTCAACCGTGAAACTGTGAAGCTATACACAAGATAATACGAAGTGTTATAGCTTCCGCCGAAAGAATGTGATGACAGCCCCTAAGGTGTCAGATGTGAAGTGACAGATGCTATGAACTGTCTGACTACCGAAGTCGATATCGGAGATGGCGCTGATGACAGTGAAGAAGTCATAGTAGTCGAACCGTATCGGTGATGACACAGATGATGATGACACTGTCGGCGTGCCAAATCCAGCACACCACCTCGAGTGAGGTGGGCAGACCAGAATGAATACACTCATACCAATCTCCAGTCCAGACCAGAAGAAACCACAATCATGCCTGCCAGGGCTGAAAACCCCAAAAAGCTGGACAAAGTCCACACGGTCCTGGCAGGCCTATCAGCTCCCTGTCTCTAGTGCCAATCCTCCACCGGGGGAATAGTATGCTGCTGTGCCCTGAGGGTCCGCACACCGCGGTGTCATGCAGCCGGATGCTTCGTCAGGGATATGACAAGGAGTACCCGAAGGCAGGTCCAAGTCACCCCGTCACCGTCAGACTTACAGACAAGGGAAGATGTAGGGAGGGTCACAGCGGGTGGAGGCAGAGGCTCTCACGTACGAGACAGGTGCCGGTCACGGGTCCCCGAAGGGTACATAAGGTCGTAGGAGTCAAGGTACGGCATGCAACATTCACATAACAGGTCTTGTGCATGCTTGCTAAACCTCTAGGCTAACTGTCATTCTATCGGTTGGTTGTTTTCTGCATATATTCTCAAAACCAAATCATAAAGTACCTGCAACAAAGTACCTGCAAAGCACAGTCAGAAACAAAACCCAAAACAGGACAAATCAGAGGGTACTCACAGTCAGATCATGCTGCTGCTTTCTGAGTAGGCCTCCATGTCGAAAATCCAAAAGATCTGGCAGCCTGAATCACTGCCTTTTGCATATCCATGTAGCTGTCAAAGAGCATGTTGAAGTAGGGCACGGTGTTCTTGGTGGGAGGAACTGGCTTGGTGTAGGGGTCAGCCAAGTTCTTCTCCGAAGGTACCCTCCAGCATATGATCCAGCCCAGTCTGACAAAGTCTCTGAGCATATGGAATCTGACCAGAACATGCTTGATCTTCTGGGACAGTGGGATATTTTCAGCAATAGACCTGCATGCATCATTATCCAGGAGAAGAGGAACCGGAAGCTCCAATCTGGGGCAGGTTGCTGAAGCTGGAAGGTACTCTGTGCTTCTCATATTCTGATAGTCCACTGGCCTGCGGTCTGAATCTGAATAAATCTCGAGCTCATCTGTCACTGACTTGCCATCAGGCCTGACACCACCGACTCCTGTACCCGTAGGTGTAGTGTAGTCCAGGAGTTTAGTCAGGAGAGTGCCCGGCTGTAACCCAGGGTAGCTGAATGCAATGTCGGTGGCGACCCTCTCTGCTTCAGTGATCTCAGAATCAAGTCCAGTAGTAGAGGGTGGCTGTCCCTGAATAGGGTGTTGTATATAGCCGAATATTTCTGTCAGCATAAACATGAGAGACACCACCCGCTGAGCTGCAGTAGATGCTGCAACATATTCTGAACCCGTAGAAGATGTTCTGTGATTGTCTGTCTGACTGTACCGTACTGTAGAATCATACCACAGAAGAATATCACCATGCCAGAGTATGATCTAGCTGAGTTTTCCAGGTCTCTGGCAAGGTCAGCATCGGAGTACACAAACAGTGTGAGCACCCGTGCTGGCCTCTCAGGGTAATAGAAGGCCATTCTGTAGTGTGCCGTGCAGTCCAGATACTGTGCAATTCTGATAAGAGCCTTCATTGAGTCCTCTGAGGGACAGGCCACAAACTGTGACAGGTAGATAACTGCATAGTAGATATCTGGCCGTGACGTCCTGCTGTGCCAGAGCAGGGACCCAAGGATAGACCGATAGGGTTTTACCAGAGTGAGGTCAGGGTCTACTGGTTTTGATATCACCAGTTTAGAGTCCATAGGTGTACGGAAGGGTCTCTCGGGTATGTTGTTAGCTGTCATAAGGTCTTTAATCTGTCGAGACTGATTGAGGTACACCCCCTGGTCATCATGCTGTACTGTCATCTGAAGGATAGAGGATATAGGACCCAAGTGTTTGGCCTTAAAAGTTGCTCTGAAAGCGGTCCAGAAGGCCCTCTCAAGAGCCGTGGAACAGGCCATACCAAAGTCATCCACATATACCACACACATAGCCTTAACCGTAGGCGTGTAGATGTAATAGATACAGGCATCATGTGTAGACTGCTTGAATGATTGTCCCATGTATTTGAAACTGAGCATAAACTGTTTACCCATCCTCTGCCATGATGCGCCGGCAATCTTGAGGCCGTACAGCGCATATGAGAGCAGGGCATAGTTGTAGCCCTTAAAGGTATAGCCAGAGGGAAACTGAATCCACACGGGGAACTCAAGCTTAGCATGCATAAAGGCCTGAGACACATCCAGATGTGACACCACCAGCTGGAATAGAGCTGCAAAAATGAATAGCAGTCTGAAAGCTGATATCTCTGGGGTAGCTGAAGAGGTCTCCCACGGAAGGTAGCCTGTAGTTCTGCTGCCGTCACCAGCCATACGGGCTTTAAATATCTGATAGGGCTTGCCTGCACCAGTAGGGTCAGGTTTGAATGGCATAGACAGTACAAATAGTGTAGTAAGGTACTGTGCATTAGCCGGAGGTGTCCCCAGCTTGAGCTTTTCCTGATTAACCATATCACCAACCTCCTGATCCATAGCTTTCAGCCAGTCTTCAGACTGTGGTGAGGATAGGGCCTGTCTGACACCGTGAGGCAGCTTAATCTCTGGTGCCGAGACCTCAAGCATATGTGTAATAGTAGAGGTAGGAGCATCAGAGAGAAACTGCTCCATGCTGCTGAAACTGCCAAACATGTACTCTGCTCTGAGGTCACTGCTGAGGGTGTCAGAGAAGGGCAGGTAAGCTGCTGAGTGTGTGGACGGAAAGATAATCAGGTTGGCTGGTAGATCAATGTGCCAGCCAGCCGGCTCGTCGGTGCAGGGTTCCAGGATGACACCGTAGGGTCTCCTGTTGCCTCTGTGGGTGGAGATGAGAATTGCACTGTAGATAGGTGCTCTGATTGTCTGACGAGCCTTCACAATAGTCCATAGGGTAAGAGAGGGTGGCGAACGTGTCGTGAGGCTTGGTGATGACGCGCGTACTGCTTCGGAGGCTGCGGCTAGCTAGACCGGTCCGCCTGAGTCCTAGGCAATTGTGCTCACGAACGGAAATTCATCCTCTCTCTCACTCTACCCCTTCCGTGACTAGTGCGTTTAGAACCTCATGCCCGGATCTCAGCCCCAAGCCCCTATAAGAGCTTTAGCCAGCCATAATTGGCGGTTCTAACAAACCACCTTAGGCCGGTGGTGGGCGCAAACCTGTGAGAACAAACACGCAGTCAAGCACTACAAGTCAAGTGCAACGCTCACATATGTCAACCGTGAAACTGTGAAGCTATACACAAGATAATACGAAGTGTTATAGCTTCCGCCGAAAGAATGTGATGACAACCCCTAAGGTGTCAGATGTGAAGTGACAGATGCTATGAACTGTCTGACTACCGAAGTCGATATCGGAGATGGCGCTGATGACAGTGAAGAAGTCATAGTAGTCGAACCGTATCGGTGATGACACAGATGATGATGACACTGTCGGCGTGCCAAATCCAGCACAGTCGTCAGTACGGTCGACTATGACATGTACAGTCATACCATTTGTCATTCACTCACCTTGAGTGACACCTGTCATCGAGAGGCCAGGTTGTGGCATCGAGATGACAACGCAAGATGAAGTCTTGAAGAACCGAAAGTGTTCGGAGAAAACTCATCTTCGCTTCAAGCATGCACTGAACAAGCATGCGAGTATCACATGGCTTATCGTTCAGCCGATACTGATTGTTCAACCAATGCCTTGGGTTCACAACCCAATTGTGGTGGCATCTATGAGATGCGGGGCATTGCGTAAATGAGGCAGCATTGAGCTACAACAGTCACTTCTGAAGAAGCACTGCACTCATACCCACACGTACGCTGCGTGAGCTATTAACGTTCAATAATAGCCTCGCTATATATCATATATCCTATCGCTTCCTAGCGAAGCCCTAAGATTTTCCGAGGAGTTCTTATTGTTATGCATCAAGCATATGTAGAGTATATTGAAAATACATACTTGAAAAAGTTTGGGGGATTTTTCGTCGAGAATCGTATTTTTGGTGATTTTTCTGAGTTCGCGTGGCAGAAAAACACACTAAATCGTCAAAAAAACATCAAATTGCTCAAAATTTGCATTCGAGAATGTTATTTTATGTTTAAGTGCATCAAATGTGTGTAATTTCCACAAAAAAAATGACCCCCAAAAAATGAGACTAGAATGAGATTGGGGCCAGTCTCATTTCTGCGATTCCATCCGGTTTCAAGCAGAACACGCTTACCATCGCACGGCCGGGAAGCCGGTGTGCGAGGAGTCCATCCAGTCAGCCGCGGGTGACATGGGGTCAATCATCAGCTCGAGCGTGGAGTACAATAAGTTGTTGGCAAGGGTCGCGTTGTCCAGCACGAAAAGGGGCGCAAACGCGATGTCCTCGGTCACAAATGTTATCTGCAACACAGAAACCATCTTAGCGAAGAGCGCCGACGCGTGGGACTCAGTCCCGGAAAATCTCCCGCTCTTGTGCTCAAATAATTTCTGACGACCGGACTTGGACACCTTCATGTCGAAGTGCTCCCTCTGTAGGGTACGCACTGAAGCCAGGAACGCAGCTCCTGCTGAATTGGCAGCCGGCTGTGCTGCCGACGGTGTTGCCGGAGTGTTGGCATGTCTCGCAGCTACTGAATAAAAAATGGTGGACAATGTACGTCGGCGATGCGCCATGCTAACGGTGGCTCGAGTGGAAGCAACCATGATGAAAAGAACCGAAGGGGCGGAGTGAGGCAAATAAACGTGAGGAATGTGGTAGTCGCGCGCGGCCAAGAAACGTGCGGGTCGTCGATACAACAGCCGTGAGAGATCAAATAATTCCGGAAGGTCGTGTGGAGAAGGCGGCCAATACGCAACGGTGTGGGATCCAACCAGAAAACGTAAACCAGTACCAACGTTAAATTCCGTAAGAAAAAAATGTCCCTGTAGCGCTCCGGCGTGCCGTAAATCAACCCATCAACCTTAGGCCATACCCGCGACTGCCGGTGCCCTTGTAGACGCGCGGAGCGCCTCACTCCATCCCAAGCGTCCGAGTTTAGCCAATCATGTTGGCAGTGTCGCAATGGCTAAATAAAGCGTAAGTGGGGCCAAACCTGTTAGATATATAAGTCTGCTGTATATATCTAGCTAGTTGAGATAACCCCTGAGTTGAGGGTTACGGAATCAGAACGATAAAGTGTACTTGATAAAACCGGAGATAACATAAATACCTAACGGGTGTTTCACGTCTGCTAGTGACGGTCACTCAGCCTACTATAGGAAGTGACAGGTGACAAGTTTGAGTGTCAGTGTGTCGCATCCAGCACATGTTCCGCCCGCTCTAGGGTTTTGGCAATTCAGTCTTTCTCACATATATTGCTCGCCGACCGGGACCCTCGGCCCGGTTTGTCACATGACCTTGAGCACCTTGTCACTCCGCGCATAACATCCAGTTATCTACCAGTAGGTCGTTTTGCTCGAAACCTTCACGAGTATAAGGCCGTCATTTCTGATTTTACATATTTTCGCATTGCCATAGGACGCGGACGTGTTTCGGTTTTGACACTGTCATCGTCAGTGGCGAGGGGGGTACACTGGACACGATACAGATCTCAGATCGAGATGTACACATCGCAATCGAGCGGGCTTCGCTGTTATAAGGATGTTAGCACCTTCGGTGCGTCGGCTGGGAGCGCAAACTTGAAACATGACACGTGTCCGCAGACGAGAGTGAGAGTGCAGCAGAGGCCTCTGGCAAGGGGAATAGACTATGTACCTAGTCTATTCCCCTTGGCCTCTGGTCGTCTGGTGATCTGAAGTGTAGCAACATCCGAACAGAGAATAACATCACCTCTCAGAAAAGAAGTAGAGTTTACTTAAACACCATGGAGCCCTTGCCTTCCCGAGCCGGCTTGACCCGCACACGCGAAGAGGGCGAGGAGGAGCGCGACGCCAAGCGCTCAAAACTGAATGGTACGTACACACCTGTCGCTGCAACGTTGTTTAAAAATGACTTTCATTATAACTTGTAAGCCTCCTGGGGAAGTCGTGTGACAAAGGAACAACATATTATTGGTGTATTCATATCGCCCATAGTGTTATGCTCAGGTCCTCCATTTGAACACAAATGCCACTCGGAGCCTCCTGCAGTCTGTAGAATAGGGCTTAGGGACACCTTAGTCACCGATTTCCGAAGTGGTCCTGTTGGAGGTATGTGCAAAGGGACGTTTCAAGTCAATCTTTGCTTGAAGGGAGTCGATCATTTGACCTCGGTGACAGTCTTTGCAAGTCATGTGCACCTTGATGTGTTGTATTTCGTTTGGTTTGCTACGCAGAGAAAGTGGATTTCGACCGCATTGCCATGGAAGAAGCAGAGGAAGCGGCGAGCTACTTCAAGTGTCTGGTCTGTATGAGTGTCGTGCTCCCATCTTATGGTTGTGGTCTGTATACAACAGCTCAAACGTGCCAGCACCTCTTCTGCAAGGACTGCGCTACAAGTGCACTTGCACAAAACAAAGTGTGCCCACAATGTAGAGCAGACGCCAAGAAGGTTCAACTACCAAGTGTCAACGAAGGCGAGCGGACTAGCTCATACTTACGGCCGTTCGGTATGTTTGAAAGTTCGGCAGCGAACCGGCTGACTTTCAAGTGCGAATCAGCCCAACCCGAAGCATGACGCCAAGACATTTTAAGCTGCCGCACGTTGCTGATATTTAGTTGAAATCTGAACTCCCGCACACACTAGACTCTAAGCCTTCGCACCTTTCATAAAAGCGGAACCTTGTGAAAGTTTCCCTGCTGGAGTACTCTTAAGGAGGATATGTGAGGACATCTTGCAACTGAAAAGTGAATTACCATAGTTCATATAATACACCAACGCGTCAAACTGATTTCATAGATTCTGTGTTCCGGATGGCTTTCGTGCAGTCAGAACGACTCCTTTTCCATAAGCACCGAGTTTCCTGACCCTCGGGGCAGGGATCCGTGCTTGCCCAACCATGCAGGTGCATAAACTGGGAACATGGTTGTTCTGAGACAGTGAAGCTTCATGATATGGCAGTGCACGAGAACCAGTGTGCACACAGGGAGAGAACTTGCCCGTTACCAGGGTGCTCAACAGCTTTCCGCGGCTGTTGGCTTCAGCATCTTCACGATCATCATCATTCTGAGGACGCCCTGCAAGCATTTGAGCAGGTTCCTCCCTAGCTATCTCGCGTTGCCATATCATCGTGCATCACACATCATTTACGCTCAGCATCAACCTGAACACTACGTAGTTGGTACGTGTATCAACCTTTGCCAGCGTAGTTTTTGACGGGGACCACATGGTATTGCTGACGCGTTTGTGACCAGTACCCTGCACCACCACTTCAACGCCGTTCGGTGGCAATGGCGCCCGAGCAACCTAGATGGTCATAGGGACACATCTATCATCCCAACCTGTCAAGCTGCCATGCCATGCTTGATAGGGCTAAACACGAATCGATTCTACATGTGATTTTGTGTTATTTGTGCTGATTCGCTTTGTTTGGAAGATGGTGGAAAGAGCAAAGCGTAGAAGTCATGATTGTTGAGAAGTCTGACACAGCGTTGCCAAGTCTGACACAACGTTGCCAGGTCTGACACAGCGTTGCCAAGTCTGCCACAGGTGTTGCCCTGTGATGCTGCTCCTTCGTCCGCTCTGAGGAACCCCTCCCTCATATTGCCCTCCCCTCTGGGATCTGGGCATGTCATGACACGTCTTATGTTCGTATCAACACTGCTCTTTCTTATTGCAGCCTCGAATATCTAATGGTCGTTCCAGCTGATCAGCGCGGATTGTTGAGGAATAGGTCCTCGCACTCCTCTTTATCTAAGCTTGTCTGGAAATTATGAGTTGGCAAGAGGTGTTGTCATCAGTTGCAGAGGCAAGAGCTGCAGCCATCAGAGAGTTTGCTTTCAGGTGAGATGCTCCAAAGCTTGCGGTATGCGCACATGGCAACTGGCCTCGAGAGGCGGCATGGTCATGTGCTACACCTGCTCAACAGTATATCCATCGCGAGACCCTCTGACCATTGCCTTCAGAGTCTCCAGTGAAATTCTGCAAGGGCTCAAACGGCCAAACGATGCCCCATGCAATTTCTAGCCAATAAGAAGAACGAAGGTTGAATCATTCAGGAACGACTTCGGCCGGTTGTTGCTTGCGCGAGTATATTGAAACCTACTGACCGTTTGCAAATTCGTTTTGTATTTGCTGACGGGCACAAATTGTCGTCCCTACCCCTGCACTCCCTTCTTGCTGTGATGAAACATACTCACCTTCAGCGTCCACTGTCAACTGCAAGCTTGGCAGCTTAGAGGTTTTAAGGGCGCCACTCCGAGCGTTCTGAATTTGCACTCTGTAGAATAGGGCTTAGGGACACCTTAGTCACCGATTTCCGAAGTGGTCCTGTTGTGGAGGTATGACATGCACCTGGTGCAAAGGGACGTTTCAAGTCAATCTTTGCTTGAAGGGAGTCGATCATTTGACCTCGGTGACAGTCTTTGCAAGTCATGTGCTCCTTGATGTGTTGTATTTCGTTTGGTTTGCTACGCAGAGAAAGTGGATTTCGACCGCATTGCCATGGAAGAAGCAGAGGAAGCGGCGAGCTACTTCAAGTGTCTGGTCTGTATGAGTGTCGTGCTCCCATCTTATGGTTGTGGTCTGTATACACCAGCTCAAACGTGCCAGCACCTCTTCTGCAAGGACTGCGCTACAAGTGCACTTGCACAAAACAAAGTGTGCCCACGTTGTAGAGCAGACGCCAAGAAGGTTCGACTACCAAGTTTCAACGAAGGCGAGCGGACTAGCTCATACTTACGGCCGTTCGGTATGTTTGAAACTACGGCAGCGAACCGGCTGACATTCAAGTGCGAATCAGCCCAACTCGAAGCATGACGCCAAGACATTTTAAGCTGCCGCACGTTGCTGATATTTAGTTGAAATCTGAACTCCCGCACACACTAGACTCTAAGCCTTCGCACCTTTCATAAAAGCGGAACCTTATGAAAGTTTCCCTGCTGGAGTACTCTTAAGGAGGATATGTGAGGACATCTTGCAACTGAAAAGTGAATTACCATAGTTCATATAATACACCAACGCGTCAAACTGATTTCATAGATTCTGTGTTCCGGATGGCTTTCGTGCAGTCAGAACGACTCCTTTTCCATAAGCACCGAGTTTCCTGACCCTCGGGGCAGGGATCCGTGCTTGCCCAACCATGCAGGTGCATAAACTGGGAGCATGGTTGTTCTGAGACAGTGAAGCTTCATGATATGGCAGTGCACGAGAACCAGTGTGCACACAGGGAGAGAACTTGCCCGTTACCAGGGTGCTCAACAGCTTTCCGCGGCTGTTGGCTTCAGCATCTTCTCGATCATCATCATTCTGAGGACGCCCTGCAAGCATTTGAGCAGGTTCCTCCCTAGCTATCTCGCGTTGCCATATCATCGTGCATCACACATCATTTACGCTCAGCATCAACCTGAACACTACGTAGTTGGTACGTGTATCAACCTTTGCCAGCGTAGTTTTTGACGGGGACCACATGGTATTGCTGACGCGTTTGTGACCAGTACCCTGCACCACCACTTCAACGCCGTTCGGTGGCAATGGCGCCCGAGCAACCTAGATGGTCATAGGGACACATCTATCATCCCAACCTGTCAAGCTGCCATGCCATGCTTGATAGGGCTAAACACGAATCGATTCTACATGTGATTTTGTGTTATTTGTGCTGATTCGCTTTGTTTGGAAGATGGTGGAAAGAGCAAAGCGTAGAAGTCATGATTGTTGAGAAGTCTGACACAGCGTTGCCAAGTCTGACACAACGTTGCCAGGTCTGACACAGCGTTGCCAAGTCTGCCACAGGTGTTGCCCTGTGATGCTGCTCCTTCGTCCGCTCTGAGGAACCCCTCCCTCATATTGCCCTCCCCTCTGGGATCTGGGCATGTCATGACACGTCTTATGTTCGTATCAACACTGCTCTTTCTTATTGCAGCCTCGAATATCTAATGGTCGTTCCAGCTGATCAGCGCGGATTGTTGAGGAATAGGTCCTCGCACTCCTCTTTATCTAAGCTTGTCTGGAAATTATGAGTTGGCAAGAGGTGTTGTCATCAGTTGCAGAGGCAAGAGCTGCAGCCATCAGAGAGTTTGCTTTCAGGTGAGATGCTCCAAAGCTTGCGGTATGCGCACATGGCAACTGGCCTCGAGAGGCGGCATGGTCATGTGCTACACCTGCTCAACAGTATATCCATCGCGAGACCCTCTGACCATTGCCTTCAGAGTCTCCAGTGAAATTCTGCAAGGGCTCAAACGGCCAAACGATGCCCCATGCAATTTCTAGCCAATAAGAAGAACGAAGGTTGAATCATTCAGGAACGACTTCGGCCGGTTGTTGCTTGCGCGAGTATATTGAAACCTATTGACCGTTTGCGAATTCGTTTTGTATTCGCTGACGGGCACAAATTGTCGTCCCTACCCCTGCACTCCCTTCTTGCTATGATGAAACAGAATCACCTTCAGCGTCCACTGCCAACTGCAAGCTTGGCAGCTCAGAGAGCTCAACGCACGAGAACAGGGACGGCCAGGTACGCTCATGTTTTAGGGATCTGGTTACTGAGCATAGCATGCCGCAGCAGGTTACCGGTTCTTTGACCGCGCCTGCTCCTGGATATATTGCAGCAGAGGAAAGAACATGGTTGACACCATGTGGAAGATGCTATTCTGCCTTCATATCTCACATCACCAGTAGGCCGGTGTATGTATGTGCAGTTTCATGGTGCCCCGCCTTGCTCCTGATTTGCTTTTGACATGATGGTGGATTTTGAGGATGATGGTGGGCTGGCTTTTGTTGGCCGATCGCATGCCATTCAGTATGTGCAGTTTCATGGTGTGACTGCATTCATGGCATAATCATGGACCACCGGGTCCCATCCATCGACCGTGAGCCACTGGAGGCCATGCCAGCAGGGTTGCATATGGGTTGGGAATATTATGTATGAATTGGTGGTATCTTGTCACGGCCCGCCCTGCTCCTGATTCGCTTCTCACATCCATTGGGATGATGGTGGGCTGGCTTTTGTCGGCTGATCTCATGCCATTTAGTGTGTGCGGTTTCATGTGGAGGGCCTGCTTTGCGCTTGGTCTGGAATGTATCAAAGTGGTTTGCAATTTTGCCGGTTTGTGAATGCTTCATCACTTCCGTTGGGATGCCGGTGGGCTGGCTTTTGTCAACGGATCTCGTGCCATTTGGTATGTGCACTTTTATTTGGACTATTTCCTCTGGCCGGCGTGTGTATAGCCCCATGGCTCATTCCTGATCAGTGAGCCGTCGGGGGGCATGCCAGCAGGATGGGCGCCCCACGTCCTTGGCAGACTCTCCTGCATCACCTACGTACAATCCCACATCGCCTGCGTACAATCCCACATCACCTGCGTACAGTCCCACATCACCTACGTACAATCCCACATCGCCTGCGTACAATTACACACCACCTGTGTACAGTCGCACATCACCTGCGTACATTCTCATGTCACCTGCGTACAGTCCCACATCACCTGCGTACAATCCCCCATCACCTGTACTTTCCCCTATGTACCGTCCCACAGCCCCTTTTTACCGTCCCACTATATCCCCTTCTCCCACATCCCCTAAGTACACTCCCGCATCCTACACTCCCGCATCCCCTGACCGCGAGTGGGATTAATCCCTGGTATAAGATCCCACCGTCTTGGCCCTCGTCCTCGCCCTCGTTCCCCCATATAGTCCGACCGGCAGCCCGTCCCCCAATATGAGCCCTCGTCCCCCCATACACTCTGACCCGCGCCCCGTCCCCCTGTATGAGCCCTTGTCCCCCGCATTCATTCCGACCCCCCTCCACACATTTCAAACACTGTATTAAATGGTGGTACTCGTCAAAATTGGTCAAAATATTTCAATCATCTGAGAACGCGACGATCCAGTAATAGTGCTAGAATTTGATGGTGGATCTGGTCTGTCAAAATCGGCCAAATTCGGAGAGGAGAATGTTAAGACGTCGGATCTTACATCAAAGATCTTCTATTTAGATCGAGGTGTCCAGGGACTTCGTTGTCGTTTCACAAACCTTTCATGAATTTCTGCGATGGTTCGAGGGAAATTCCGAGTGGGGCAAATGCTGGATCACATGCATATTATGGCATGAAACTATGGCATACTGGTGGAATTGAATATAATTGCGTCATGCAAATCTCTTCCGACTGCCGTAGATCGATTATCGAAAGGATCTCAGTCCGCCGATATTTATTCACGAATCCGAGGAAAAATACATTTCATATTTCCCATTCACATATTTTTATAAAATGATGACGTGTCTGACCCCTATGGAGCAGGTTATGTTTCGGTCATTGCGTGCGTGGTTTCCAGCCTTATTCATCCTTGGCTGCTGCATTCATGTACTCGACCTCTTGATGGAAGATGTTGTGAAGCTTAAGTCAGTCTCTCTTGTGGGGGCCGACTTTCATTTCGTGACAATTTTTTAAAAGAGATTTTCTATGCTCTGGGAAACGCTTTTATCTGCACAAGAGGAGAAGTTCGGCATGCATGCTCGAAAGTTAAAGGTTTTCCCCTTGATGCGCGTTGCGTATCCATATCTCATGATTGAGACCACGAGATATAATTGGAGCATGTTGCGGGATATCCCTGAATGGCCGGAATATTCTATTGTGAAGAAAAAGGCGATTCAGCGTGTGCTGATATAGTGAAGCTGACTTTAAACGCTTTGAGACGTTAGTAAGCGAGCCATCCATCAAAAAGAAGGGCGACGCAGTTAACCGCAGTCTGCAGCCTTTGTCAACCATGTTGCACTATCTTGAGGGTGACAGTGTGCCACTTTCTCACTTGCTCCCCTTGCATAGCATCTATTTTCAAACTCTCAACAATCTGCCGCTGTCTGTTACTATACATCTCGACGCTGATGACATCACAAGTATCAATGATCTCGCGAAGGAACGCTGTTTGGGTGCTGCGAGAAAAATAGGATTTAGGCACAATGTGCACTGTCTCGCGTTCTGCTTGGACGTATATGTCCGGGCGCTTGTGATGTTGATTTTTGGAGAATCTGAGCTGCTTCGTATTCAGCGCACTTTCACCGATAAAGCTCTGCTGGATGCAATCAAGAACTATTATGGTGGGAACACGGGTCCCAAATGTCAGCGCCTCGTGCAAGAGTTTGACGTTCTCATGTCGAAGGGGGATCCATACACTATGAAATTGCGAGCAGTCACCAATCTCCTTCGCAGCCAGGTTCCTGAGAGGATTCATCCGCTATTGAGTGATGCCGAGAAGTCAGACAAATTCACATCCTTTTTATGTTGCCTTAAGCATTTCCACTTGATATCCTCCGTCTTGGTCTTTTGGGATTCGCTTTATGTCGTCAGCGCGGAGTGTGCAGCCCTGGTACAAATGACTATCCACGTTTTGCAAATCTTGTTACATGCCCGCAATATCGAGCGCATAAATAAGGATGCGGATGCAGTACACTCAAAAGCACGCCCTCGCTTTGGGAAGACAAACTCGAAGAAGGGCGATTTACTGCTACACTAATTTGGTGTCGCAGTTCAAGGTAAAAATGTCTTACCAGGAATGTTTGAGCACTGTATTGAGTCCTAAGGATCAGGAAGATGTTCTGCGCACTTTTGACTCTGTTGAGGATTCCTCCGATGATGAACTTCCTGCGGGTGATGATCTGGGCGAAGGTGCCAGTGATGAAGATGAAGAGGGCGAGCTTGATCTGGCAGAACCAGAGATCGCGGATTCTCGCTTGGCCTTCGAGTGTCCTTCCGGGTTCTCTGTTATTGAGAAACCCGCAGCTTTCATCTCGAGCGCCCAAGGTCTTAAAGATCTCTACATTGCCATGCTATGGAAGGAGGAGGGATGGGAGTTGGGCAAGGTAGTCAAGTTTGCACCCAAACGTATCCGTCACAACTACGATATCTTATGGAGTGAGGGTGTCAGAGGTTCGAAATCATCCCTTGATGAGTATGCTGACACGCAATCTTTTGTGAAGTTCAAACGGTTGGGTATTGGGCTTACTTGCGCAAGTCATAGAGTCAGCGAGGTGAAGTTGATAGTTGTACTTATTTGATGGCAACATATGATGGCACATTCCATATTTGGGTAAATTTTGTGGTGATAATATGATTATTTCCCTTGTCAATGATAGCTTGGATTGCACATATTCGTACATATTCATTTATTTCTGCACTTGCCTATATAAAATGCGGTGTCGTTTTATGATGTGCGTGCATGGCGCCGCATGTGCTATAGCACGTATCCCTACGATTATAAAGATCATTAGGTATCCATAAACATCAAAAAATCATTTTTAGAGTCCCGACGCAAAAGTTAGGCATTTTCGTGCATATTCATTTCTGTCTGCACTTCTCTGCAAAATGCGTCGCTTTATAATGTGCGCGCATGGCGTCGCATGTGCTACAGCACGGACCCCAACAATTCTAATGATTATGAGGTATCCATAGAACGCGGAAAATCAATTTTAGAGTCCCGAGGTAAAAGTTAGGTTATTTTGTGCAGGCGGCAATACAGTAATCACCCACCTGTAAGAAAACAGAGAAATCCAGGTCAGTCAGCTTTTCTCATCGAGTTGGGTACCCCCCGCCGTCATAAGAGAACGCTATGGATAGTGGACCGCGATCTCGTGAGCCAGCCAGCGAATTCCATAGCCATCCACGTGGACACCTTCCCTAGCCAGCCCGTTCTCTTAAGGTGTTCATTTTCCGAGAAAATGGACCCTGAGAGCCGTGCGCAGCTTAAAGAATTAAAGCAAGATTTTGATGACGATATTATATCTGAAACAGACTATCAGGAACTTAAACCTTTAAGACAAGTTTTGTGCAAAAATCATGAAAACCCATCAAATATACCATATTTGTCAATTTCCCGGCAAAGTTTTCTTAGTTTAAGAAATGCCTCTCCAGCTAGGCAGCCAGCGGTCATTTTCCTTATTTCAGGCCATCTCATAAGTCGGAAAATCCAGCCAGCTTTTCTCATCGAGTTGGGTACCCCCGAAACGCTGGCTATTTCCTTAACGTCGAGTTTCCTTAAATGCGAGTGATTACTGTACTTTGGTAATACCAAGCAAAGTATTACCGGTAAATTACCCGGTATTACCAGCATTTCCAGCAGGTCGAATGATTCCATTAATGCATGGTGAAATGCCTGCTGGGCAATCCGCCCTGCATTTCTACCAGAAGCTTGCCTTACTCGATGCAGCATGCTAGACAAAATACTCAGATGTGCATCACTAACACATGATCGCGCTAATGCGCCCACCAGATCATTCACCCGAGTCATTTGCCCAACATACATTTTCTGGTTTAACACCCCTTGATGTGTTGACCCCTTCACCTTGTCCCTGATAATCATCCGCAGTTCCTCCTGGACGGTGGTGATGGTATTTGCAGTTGCCGTTGTGGCGTCGCTCTCCTCCTCGTCGTGCCGCACCCTTTTCATTGTCAGCGCCTGTTTCACTTGCGCTTCCTTGAAGTAGTCCTACAACTCCCTCATTAGTATTTTGAGGGGTTGCAGCACGTGTCCTGACCCCCTTTCCCATGTGGTGTTGTCTGAGGGACAGGAGTATGCAGTGATGCGATCCCTTAATTTGCGTAGGGCTCCCAGCAGTCGGTCCTCCGCCTCTAGTTCCTTCAGTTTTGACTGTTCTAATCGCGCATTGTCCCTTTCAGACGTTGCGCAATCCAATCCTGGAGGTCTCCTGGGGGGTGTCTCATCCCCAGGTCCTTGCTTCGCACCCTGAGAGGGACCTGTTCCTGTGGAAGGTTGGGGCTGAGGCTGAGCGGGTTGGTTAGGTGTCTGTGGTTGAGGCAAGTTTACCTCAGGAACAGGGATGGATGGTAGCTGAGCCAGAGCGCCTATCCAGGGAGCCTTAGTGCACTCCTGACACAGGGGTATTGGGGTGCACGTTCTAGCTGAGCCCAGCATGACATCCCAGACTTGTCCTGAACAGACCTGTATCAGGCTAGCTGGGGCTTGCAGCAGTCTTCCACATCTTCTACAGCCTGTGTCAACCGGTATAGGCTGATCAGGCCTTGGCCCCACAAGCTGCACCACCGGGATTTCCAAAGCCTCCGTGACTCGGTGATTTTTTGCATGCCCTGAAAACCATTTTCAGGGCCTGAACAGCATTTTCAGGCTCTGAAAAGTCATTTTCAGGGCCTGAAAACCATTTTCAGGGCCTGAAAACTCATTTTCAGGGCCTGAAAACTCATTTTCAGGGCCTGAAAACTCATTTTCAGGGCCTGAAAACCATTTTCAGGACCTGATTAGTCGTTTTCAGGGCCTGAAAACCATTTTCGGGCCCGAAAACGACTTTTCGGGGCCTTATGTGAATTTTCATGGCTTGGAACACTGTAAAAGTTCAGGCCCTGAACTTTTTTTTCAGGGGGATAGATGGGGACATGAGAATATAATTCTAAACTTTATATAACACGAAAAGTGAATAAAAAGTTCAGGCCCTGAAAAAAAAGTTCAGGGGGGTTCTTAAGAGTGTGAATTCCAAATTTTCAGGCCTTGAACTTTTGTGGAAAACTTATATTAACCACGAGGTTTTTTCTAAGGTGTATAACTATCCTAGTATAAAACAAGATCAGACCCTGAAAGTCATTTTCAGGGCCTGAAAATGGTTTTCAGGCCCTGAAAAATATTTTCAGGCCCTGAAAACATTTTTCAGGGGGGAAATTTTCAGGGCCTGAAAATTTCAATCGTAAGTAGCCCCCCATCTGCCGGATTTACTCCCTACAGCATAATTATCAGACTTGAGAGAATTGGTGGGAAACCATTTAGGATTCGATCAGTCGAACATAATAGGAGGGAATCGAGGAGGACCTCAGTTATACAGTCACATCAGCAGATCTGTGAGGATTCAAATGAGAGACTTGGGAGGTGACAATCTGAGACATTTAAGTACTGATGACAGATCCCAACTGTCAGCAAACGACTGAACACATGAAGTGGCATGGTAAGGACGAGTTACCTTAAGAAGAGAGCTGTGCACGATCTCGGGGTGGAGTTTAAATTTGTCGTACAATGCGGCCACCTCTGTGGCTGCTAAGTAACTTGGCCAAAAGTGTAATTTAAAAAATCCGTATCTGATGTTAAAACTTGGGATGTGCTTCCCAACCGAATGCTCCGGCCCAGAGTAGGGCCGGGGAAATTAATTTACTCATACGCCCGACGGGCGTGGTTTTTTCCTTTTCCTTTTCTTTTTTCTTTTTCTTTTTCTTTTCAACCGAATGCTACTAAAGCATTTCCTGTGAGTGTCTACTTACACCGGAGTGGGTCCTTGTTTAGGACCCTCACCCCGAACAAAAACAAGCTGAACACTAAAGCGTGGTGAACTATAACCTAATGTAATAACATAAATATAGCATATATATATATGTATGTTATTACAAAGAGTCGGGGACACAGGTGAAACGGCTGGCTGAAGTCTAAAGTCAGATAAAAGAGATAACTCAGCGGGCTTAAGGGTTTCGGGTGCCGTGACACATGGACACAGGCAGGACTGCAAGTGACAGCCAGGCAAGGGGTGACACAAGGGGAGCACCACAGAACCCCCTCCCTGTATGGGGGGAGGGGAAAGTTGGCCTCCTCGTGAACTTACCGATGATTGAAAACATATCAGGAAATAATCACCGATGAAAAATAAACAAAGACAAACAAAGCAAATTATTATTGTTCTCAGCAGAAAGTTTTGCACAAATGAGGGAAAATTGGTCGAACGTACCGCTGCTGGACTGTTGCAACTAGCGTCTGGCCCGTTGCTTCTTGTAGGCAGCATTCTTGTTGGCCACCGCAGTGCCTACGCGGCGAACCAACGTGAGGTCGTTGGTCACATCCTCCAGCCGCCCTCTCAACTTTTTACAGGTATCCAGGTATTCCTGCATCTTGTTGAGGGGCTGCTCGCCCTACATTCTGGGAAAACCAGAAGACGCGTCTTCTGAACGTCTTCTGAACGTCTTCTGAACGTCTTCTGAGACGTCTTCTGGGTCCAGAAGACACCCAGAAGACGTCCAGAAGACGTCTTCTGCGCGCATTCTAATGTCTACCATCTTCTGGTTTCCAGAAGACGTTCAGAAGATCTTCCGGGAAGACGTCCAGAAGTTATCTTATGGACGTCTTCTGTATGACTTCTGTACATCTTCTGAATTCCGGAAGATGTCTTCTTGATATCTTTTAGGTGTCTTCTGTACATCTTCCCGGAAGATCTTCTGGACGTCTTCCAGAACTCAGAAGATGGTAGACATTAGAAGTCGCGTAGAAGACGTCTTCTAGATGTCTTCTGGATATCTTCTGGAATCCAGAAGACGTACAGAAGACATCTTCCGGAATCCAGAAGATGTACAGAAGTCATGCAGAAGACGTTCAGAAGATATCTTCGGGACGTCTTCTGGACGTCTTATTATATATGTACATATCATTATACAGACATTAGAAGACGTCCAGAAGATGTCTTCTGGACGTCTTCTGGACATCTTCCGGGATCCAGAAGATGTCCAGAAGACGTCTTCCGGAATCCAGAAGATGTGCAGAAGACGTCCAGAAGACATCTTCCGGACGTCTTCTGTAACTCTACCAAAAGTCGCTATACGTATGCGTCCAGGTTACACCAATGCAGTTCGTTGGCAGGATGATACAAATGGAACAAAGAAGAAGGTTTTTTTACAAAGCTATTTATTTACATATTTACAGTTTCAATCATCAGAACCGTCTTCACTACTAGCACTAGAAAGGATTTCCTTCGGCGGAGACCCCGCTTCGGAGGTGGTGGTTTCGTAGGCCCGATGCAAGTTCTCCTTGAAGATGGGGCGGAGGTGGCTGATGGGAACCACCAGGCCCCACTTTGACTTGTCCCCGAAGGGGTACGTCTTCTCCTCCATCGCAGTGAGAAGTTGGGACCCGAGGCCACCCGGCCCGGCGATCTTGTCGTTCGCCTTGAGGCCCTTGCCGTACCACTTCTCCAACCCGACAAAGGCCATTTCCATGCCATTTTGCCAGGCGCCCAAGAGCAACGGGGCGTTGTCAAAGCCAACGTCGTCCTTGTCTATGGCCAAAGAGAGCACCTGGGTGCAGTCACACAAAAGTTTACGATCAGCTGCAAATGTCACTTACGTAATTAAAGAAACTAAATACATATCCAGAAGACGTGCGGAAGATACCCAGAAGACATATGTGATATCTTCTGGATATCGTGTATTCTAAGGGTTGTGCTTGCAGAACCATACCTTGATGCCAACATACTCGCCATTCAAGTGAAGGGCGGTGACCGACTTCTTTTTCGCTGTACCCGACTTCAAGCCATGGGCGGCCGCATCCTTTGAATTGGGTGGGTGCGTTATCACCCCCGTGAGAAGGGGCATGTCCGCGGTCCATATCGCGGACTTCCCCTTCTCGTGGTAGAACCCCGTGGGGAGTATCTCCGGATCGTTCACCAGAGACTCCACCACGCAGTACAATACCACGTGGCTACCCACCTCAAACCCCTCTTCAGCATCCTCCGCCACCGCCTTCTTCTTCCCCTTCGGGTCCTCCGCCACCGCCTTCCCCTTCGGGTCCACCGATGCCGCCTTCCCCTTCGCCTTGTTGTCCTCCGCCACCGCCTCCGCCACCTTCCTAACCTTAGAGCTGCCCGCCTTTTTTTCCAGCTCCTCGATCTGCGTCTTTGACTCCAACTCGAGCTGCAAGCATGCCGCCACTGAAACAGGCATATGTTAGTATGTTATACAAGAAGACACTCAGAAGACACTCAGAAGACAGTCAGTCATACTTGCCTATTAGCTAAGCCCTATTAACTAAGGAAGACGTGCAGAATACACTCAAAACGTCTCTGAGGTGTCCTGGTGACGTCTTCTTGGTGAGACAACAAAACAGGTGAAACAGAAATTAATTAAGCAAATTAACGTACCCATCTCATCCTTCGCCTCACCGTCCAAGGCGTCCAAGGCCTTGGCGGGCAGCTCGTGCAGCACCAACCCGTCGATGCTGAGCAACGCTGCCTTTTTTTCCTCGTGCGTTGGGTACTTGGTTCGGGCGTCGGTCTCAATGACCAACGCCTGAATGGCGTCCGTGTGCTTGCGGTAGTATGGGTGGGCGGTCCGGGAGGCTTGCCAAACCCACTTTCCCTTTTCGGTGCCCCTCCCCGACACACAGGTATACACCCCATACCTCCAAAATATTCTAAAATCGCAAATCATGTTCCTGAGGCGCCTGCTCACATCACGAACATCGTAGTCGTCGCTGCAGGCCAGGACTTCCTCCCTGAAGGCCGTAGCCGCAAACGCTTGGTCCGTTACGTTAAGCAGCGGGTCCAGCCGCCCGTCGCAAATCCGCTCCACCATGATGCGGGTGAAGTCCGCTTGGAAGTGGAGCCCGCCCGTCTTGGACAACTTCTTCTTGGACTCCCCGCGTTGGTTTCCCCCACCGCCTCCGCTCCCCTCCTCCCCATCCCTTGCTACGAGCCACTTGATGAAGTTTTCGTCGCTGGCGGTGCCTCCCACCGCCGCGACGAACGACTCAAACTTCTCCCGGAGGTCACCCTCCTTCACCCCGCTGGCATTCTTTCGTTTCAAGGAATTAGACATTTTGTTTTCTGAGTTCTTTAAAAAGTCAAACTGTGCTGGAAGTATCGTAAACGGGTACTTTTTAGCGCCGCAAAGATGCCTGGAAGACGGGTAGAACGTCTTTCGCGTGTCTCTGACGCATCCCGTTCCGTACCCCGGTGATCGTACCGGTATCGAAACGACACCAACGTTCAAACAGGGCCGTCGATCAGCGAGCCCCTTTACCTATCGCGTCGGATCGGTCGAGTGAACTCTAGATGGTTTTTTACGGGAAAATCGAGGACTCTCTGTAGGGAAACGCGATTTTATTGAATATAACTTTTGCCGTGCAGCGAGTTTCCACCATCGTGGGTGCATGGCCGAGTGGTCAAATATGGTAAGCCGAACGCGTCTCGCGCGAGGGTGAGGGGTTCGAATCCCCTTGGAGGCATGGGCATCCACGATACCCCTTGTGTTCTAGCGATAAGAGGCGATTACCGCCAACGACGCCGCTAGTGCACAAGGGGCGTCGTGGGTGCCCACCCACGCCTTCATGCCATTTTAAGTTTCTGTAACTCATGGAGACCGTCCGATTAAGACGGGGGGGGTTTTTCTGGACCGCAGATTGCACTGTCCGCTGCGCGCGTGATCGACTCTTCGACCGTTGCTAGGAGCGATGGTGCTCTAAAACAAGAGCAGTTTCTTCTACCAAATTAGGCGGCCGTTTTAACTTAGTAACTTGGTACGTTTGACCCTCTCCCGAACAAACCACTTGTTTTTTTGCAATTCTACCTTCACAGTACGGTTTTGCCCAATATTGCGCACCTTATATGTTTTTTTGTTTTTTCGCGATTTTTTATAGTTTTTTTTCAAAAAATACAAAAACACCCAAAAAACATTCGGAAGACACCCCAGATATCTTCTGTGCATCTTGTTACCCTCCAGAGATGTCTTTGAGGAAGACATGTCTTCTGGAAATCTGCAACTTGTAGAAGTTCCACCAACGTCTTAACACCCCTCTTCGGGGCGTCTTCCTCATTTTTTTGACGATCTTCTACGCGTCTTCTAATGTCTACCTAGCCTAGGTAGACATTAGAAGACGCGTAGAAGATCGTCAAAAAAATGGGGAAGACGCCCCGAAGAGGGGTGTTAAGACGTTGACGGGAACTTCTACAAGTATCAGATTTCCAGAAGACACGTCTTCCTCAAAGACATCTCTAAGACAACCGGAAGATGTACAGAAGATATCTGGGGTATCTTCCGCAAGCACAGTCAAGAAGACGTCCGGAAGATGTCAAGAAATGTCTTCCGCGTGTCTTCTGCGTGTCTTCCGCGCGTCTTCCGCGTGTCTTCCGCACCTCTTCTGGGTTCAGGAAGATGTATATTCCCCGAAGGTGTTCGGAAGATGTACAGAAGGTATCTGGGGTATCTTCCGCAAGCACAGTCAAGAAGACGTCCGGAAGATGTCGGGAGATGTCTTCCGCGTGTCTTCTGAGTGACTTCTGAACGTCTTCTGAGTGTTTGTCTTCAGGATGCCCTCCGCACTACCTTGGCCAAGTGTCCTTTGTATAGGAGATAGAATGGCAAGTAAACGTGCCGCGCATCTCCAAAAGGGGGAAGCGCCCCCAAAGACCAAAATGTCGTCCTTCAAACGAGCGATGCTCACTAAACCCCCCCCCGAATCCGCGGCGGAGGTCTTCCGTCAATCCAAGCCGGAGGTCTTGAAGGGGAAGATGGCAGCGGTGCACGATTGGTTGTCTACGGTGTCGCCATCCCGCGAGCTGGATCATGAGATGACGGCATGGCTCGGGGAATCCGTCTACATTCATGAGCATTCCCCTGCAACAAGGTGCTTGCTTGTCTCCATAACCCACATGCATCTATCATGCACATTTATGCAGTTTGGAATGCATACAACCGAAGATGTGTGGAGCATCTTCTGCGCAACTTCCGGACGTCTTCCACGTGTCTTCTATGAATTCACCATCACAATGTTTTCGCAGGGCTGAAGATCATGAGGACGCGGTTCGTATTTGCGTGCCGCGTCAAAGCAACCGGCCACCTTTCGGCTTAGCCGAGCCCACTAATGTGCTTTTCTCGGTTCAAGAGTTTTTTGGCTATGTGCAAGCAATTTCGGACTTGCATGAACCGGGCTTTAAGGAGCATACGTGGGAGGACATTTTCTCCGATCCATTGGACTTGGCCGATGATCCGGGCACGGTGCACTTTCGACAACATAAGTGGCTGCTTGAGCCTCCCATTGGCATCAACCTCCAAGGAATCGTGTTGAAGATACGGGATGCAATCGCATCGGGCGAACCATATCATCGTCCTCCGGAGCTTGTGAGTGATGGGGATAGGCGGATGAATCCGCAAAGGCTTACACCTTCACCTCCGGCCCCAATGGATGAAGTTGTGGACATGACCTATACCGAAGTCCATGAGCCCGAGGACCCTCCCCCGGAGATGCCAACACGAAGGTGCGAACCGGTTGGCACGGCATGCCCGTATCTCCATGAAAGATGTATGCCTGCACGCTCCGTCGGAAGTCGTTCCGAAGACGTCCCGAGCGTCTTCTGCGCATCTTCCGGGCTCATTCCGGTCAAGCTTATTCCCGGCGGATGCGTGTGACATGCTTGCGCAGGCGGATGAAAGGCCCCGTAGCACACCGCAACATGCCTCCCACGCCCGTCGAGTTGGCGGGTGAGACGCAAGAAGATGACGGGGCCGCCGTTGGTATCACGTCCAACCGTGACCCCCTCCCCCCGGAGATGCCAACACGAAGGTGCGAACCGGTTGGCACGGCATGCCCGTATCTCCATGAAAGATGTATGCCTGCACGCTCCGTCGGAAGTCGTTCCGAAGACGTCCCGAGCGTCTTCCGCGCATCTTCCGGGCTCATTCAGGTCAATCTTATTCCCGGCGGATGCGTGTGACATGCTTGCGCAGGCGGATGAAAGGCCCCGTAGCACACCGCAACATGCCTCCCACGCCCGTCGAGTTGGCGGGTGAGACGTAAGAAGATGACGGGGCCGCCGTTGGTATCACGTCCAACCGTGACCCCCTCCCCCCGGAGAGGCCAACACGAAGGTGCGAACCGGTTGGCACGGCATGCCCGTATCTCCATGAAAGATGTATGCATGCACGCTCCGTCGGAAGTCGTTCCGAAGACGTCCCGAGCGTCTTCTGCGCATCTTCCGGGCTCATTCCGGTCAAGCTTATTCCCGGCGGATGCGTGTGACATGCTTGCGCAGGCGGATGAAAGGCCCCGTAGCACACCGCAACATGCCTCCCACGCCCGTCGAGTTGGCGGGTGAGACGCAAGAAGATGCCGGGGCCGCCGTTGGTATCACGTCCAACCGTGACCCCCTCCCCCCGGAGAGGCCAACACGAAGGTGCGAACCGGTTGGCACGGCATGCCCGTATCTCCATGAAAGATGTATGCCTGCACGCTCCGTCGGAAGTTGTTCCGAAGCCGTCCCGAGCGTCTTCCGCGCATCTTCCGGGCTCATTCCGGTCAA
>LGRX02007397.1:0-42273 GCA_001247695.2 Cymbomonas tetramitiformis | reverse complement strand
CTAACGGAGCTGTAAACGGTGCGGGGCAGATGTGCAAGACGCCGACTTGCCGGTGTTGGACGGCGCGTTTGTGGACAAGGCAAAGTTTGTGGTAAAGCCTGCGATCCATTGAATGCTGCAGAGCCCTTCATGACCGCGGCGGCGGTGCCCCCCCCTGGGAGCTGGGAGCATTGAGCATCTGCATGCATGCGGGCGTCAGGGGAGCCGGGGACGAGAGTGGTGAGCCGGCGGGCGTCAGGAGAGCCGGGGATGGGAGTGGTGAAGCAGGCGGGGCCTGAGGAGAGCCGAGACGAGTGGTGAGCGGCGAGCGTCAGGAGAGCTAGGGAGACGGGAGTGAGTGAGCAGGCGGCGTCAGGAGAGCCCAGCGAGGCGAGAGTGGTGAGCAGGCGGGTCTAAGGAGGAGCCGGGGGACAGGAGTGGTGAGCAGGCGGGCCTCCGGGAGGCCGGGGACGGGAGTGATGAGGCGGGCCTCAGGAGAGCCGGGGACGGGGAGTGGTGAGCAGGCGGGCCTCTGGGAGAGCCAGGGCGGGAGTGGTGAGCAGGCGGGCCTCAGGAGAGCCGGGGACGGGAGTGGTGAGCAGGTGGACCTCCTGGTGTCCACGGCTTCTCGCACGGACTGGACTTATGTCACCGAGGAGCGGCGGATCGCCATACTGCGATGCATGGACACCCCGGTGCACTGTGTCAAGGGGGTGGCCACCCTCCCCTTCTCCCCAAAGGTTTGCACCCGAGCCGACGGAGTCCCATGCCCGCGTCCCTGGCAGCCCCATGAGGCGCTGCGTGCGAAGGTGGCAACTCGCTTTGTTCAGCTGAGCTCTTGGCATGAGGCGCTGCGTGCGAAGGTGGCAACTCGCTTTGTTCAGTTGAGCTCTTGGCATGAGGCGCTGCGTGCGAAGGTGACAACTCGCTTTGTTCAGCTGAGCTCTTGGCATGAGGCGCTGCGTGCGAAGGTGACAACTCGCTTTGTTCAGCTGAGCTCTTGGCATGAGGCGCTGCGTGCGAAGGTGGCAACTCGCTTTGTTCAGCTGAGCTCTTGGCATGGGCCCCTCCGAGGCCAGCTGCTGCCGTATTTATGCCGTAGCTGCTGCTGCTGAGTGTGCGCCGGGCCCCCGGGGCGGCGTGGCGCAGGAGATCTTCGATACCATCAAGGATCCACGGTCGCGGCATGGATATGACAACATGGTGAAGAGCGTGCGAGTGGTAGCGCAAGGGCCCGAGGAGGCGGGCGTGAGTGTGGCCCACATCCACCACCACACCAACCAGTGCCTCGTCGGCTACGGCCGCGACTTCTGTGTGCTGCATCAGGTGGCTGGCGCCCTCCACCCTGCTTCTTGCTACCCTTCCCGTTGGGCGCGCTGCAGCCTCCTGCGCACGCCGCAGAGACTCGTGCAAAGACCCTTTTCCTCGCCTTCAGGGGCGATGCCGGGTATCCTCCGTGACGAGCTGTCGATGGTTACGCATTTGGGCAGAGGCCTGGATGTGTTTCGACCCTGTCATGCGAAGCACTCTTGTCATCGCAGCAGGCTCGGTCTGGTCAGAGGCCTCGAGGTTTTGCAAGTGTAGGTGGCTTATCCTTGGACCGATTTCTTTGGCACCATATAGCCACAGAAGGGCAGTTGCACTATATACCCGTACCTGTGGTAGTTTGGCCTTGCTTGGAGTGCCTGCTGCTTGTGCCGTGCGGCTTGTATCGCAGTGTTCAGGCTTCTCCACCGGTTCCGGCTAGATCCACGTGTCACCGGGCAGATACGGGTAAAGGGTGTGGGCAAATCCCTCACTTGCCTAAATGTTTGGAGTTTGAATCACGGTTGTGTGAATGTTGCATGGCATGAGTGATCGGGCACCGAGCGAGCTCTTGTTGTGATTTGCTTGATGTGGTGGTTGGGCCTTCGGGCGCTCCGCACTTCTCTGCGTGCGATTGGTTGTGGGCTTCCTTTGGTGACGGCATCTCAAGCTGTTGTACCCTGCTTGGAGGATCAAACCACCGTTTGTAGATGGCTGATGCGAGCTTCATGCATT
The DNA here is from genome assembly GCA_001247695.2 of Cymbomonas tetramitiformis. NCBI lineage: Eukaryota > Viridiplantae > Chlorophyta > Pyramimonadophyceae > Pyramimonadales > Pyramimonadaceae > Cymbomonas > Cymbomonas tetramitiformis. The sequence goes on along the minus strand of LGRX02007397.1, from coordinate 40,254 downwards.
CATCCAGTTCCTGCGGCAAGGTGGGGTTGATTTTGGTTGGTGCGCCTGCCTTGATGCAATGACTTGATGCAAAGTCGTTTGTGAAAATGGGTTGTAGCACCCTCCACGTGGTGAGAATCCATGCTGGTGCTACTGCGGCGCGGCGTGCACTTAGACGTTGCCATTCTCTTTGGGCGGGATCCTGGCTGCTCAGGGACATTACGGGTATGGTGGGCTTTGGCTGGTCCCAGGCGAGCAAGCTGGAGGGCCGAGCGGACACCTACATTGTGGCCGGGCAGTCAATTGAGCATTCCCTGTGTCCGCAGCAACCAGGGGTATCGCGAGGTCGAGTCGTTATCTCGGGCTGGATCATATCTCCGGTGAAGAGCCAAGGCAGTGTGATGTCCCGGGTGCGCCCACCTTGTTGCCCCATACCACACCATTTAAATTCGTGCAGTCTAGCCGGCGATCTGCTCCGAGATTCATATTCCTGCTATTAGATTGTTTCTTTGATTCAGAGAGCGCAATGGAAGAATTCTGTCCAGTGAAGATGCACTGCGGTCGCCTGGCCGTGCTTGTTCATTCTTTGCAGTGCAGTGAGTTGTGCAGTTGCGCACATGAGCCCCTCAGGTCTCATTCTCATTCTTTGCAGTGCAGTGAGTTGTGCAGTTGCGCACATGAGCCCCTCAGGTTATGTTGGATTATTCATCCGAGGGGCTGCTTGAAAAGGGGGTCTTGGAGGGCTTTGGCATCAGGTGACTCACCTGACCCAGGTGGATTTGAAGGGGGTTCCAAATACATTGATTAATTTGGTATCACGACGACAGCCGCTCTGCATATACCACCTGAAGAAGCTTATGATTAAGAATCAATGGGCCTCAACTGGCGCTTCCAATACCAGGTCTCCGCAATCGCCTGCGCGCCGGCCAAGTCTCGACCCATCAGACTTGCGGAAGATGGCTCATGGCAATAATGAGTTAATGCGGCAGTCCTTCGATGCCAACGATCGGACTTCCTTGGACCTCTCTCCCTCAAAGTTGGCATATTAGCGTACGTCTTGCCTGACTCCGTTGTACCACCCCTGGCCCACGTGGCAGCAGCGTGCTTAGGCAGCAAGGCCGAAATGATAGCAGTCAAGAATGAAGAGCTTATTGGGCATGGCTTTTTCTCTTCCCAATTTAGCAACTTGCTACAGCAGACAGCAGGGTATCGCCACACTGATGGTGGAATCAATGTTTTAACAGATTGTCGACAGGTTAATCTTTGCAGACCTGGAATATGCCTGCAACCTGTATCGTAAACCCATTGCACATAGCGATACTATTTTGTGGCCTGTGCCTTCACTCCCTGTGGCATCGTGCCGATATTTCCTGCTGCAGGTCGCGTTTGCAAAAGGATAAAGCGGACGGCTCGATGTGTTCCCATCCAAGCCAGTCGGCGATTTTGTTTTTGTAAACGACCTAGAGGATCCGACTTTGCAGCGGTCTATAATCATATGGGTGCCGATATTTCAGTTTGCCACATATGCGTGCGTGCTAATAAACTTTGCTCATCGCCGTGTACCCACCAAGCAGTGAACCATCTGCTGTGGCAATATGTGCTGTACTAGTCGGGGAGGGTTTTCTATGTTGATGGTTTTTCAATCTGCTGTGGCAATATGACGGTACGAAGCGTGATGTACAATGCTGTGGCATCAATCATGAATGTCGAGTCAAATGCCTGGTGCGCAGACCGCGTAGGTGCAATTAGCCGACACCTTTCAAAGCCAAAACGATTTGTGATTACTATTTAGTGCGATGGCGCATTAATTTGGCATCATATTGTCATGCACTCACTGTCAACTCTTCACCAACAAACAATAATTTTGTGCACCTTGACATGACTTAGCGATTTTGTCTAAAACCTAGTGGGACTGGTACACTATATAGTGGGGGGCGATCTTTCATATAGTGGCTTACGTGACGCGCGAAGATGTCATCGGGTCATCGGGATCTTGTTGGTTCGAACTGTGTACCAATTAATTTTCTAACAGCTATAGCAAAGTTACAGTTCCACTATATGTAACTTACAATAGGTTACCGTATGAAAATTGGGTGAATTTCTGATTTGTGCATTGAAGTTCTACTATATAGTGCAACATTTCCATTATATTGTCAGGGACAAGTCCGCATCGAGTATTATCGAGGAATGATTGAATAATGTCGAGGCATCAATCCGTAAACCCTAATCTCGATTTGTTTATCATTTAAGCACTCTTGTGACTAATATGTGTGTGGGGGGGGGAGATTTCAGTGAATTTGATTCTGAATCCCTGTGCCATTTCATAAAAAGTGTATTGTTGGTAAAGTCAATGAGCGCAAGGAGACATCGCAAAGCCAACACCAATACCATCAGAGCAAAATAATGCTACAATGCACACTTGTTCGCAAACAGCGTATTTATTAGGAACAAATATTTATTCACCACAGCAAATCTCCTTTTAGGATCGTCACAACCTGCACTCTGCGCATGTTGGGCACCGCCATCATCAATGACGACACAGGAAAGAACTGAATATCAATTGCAGTACCTTGCATGACTGTCTCGATGATGCTTTGAATACACTCTATGCTTTGAATATAGTCTATGTAACTGGGTGATGAAAAATACAGAATAAATAATAAATTTACGTTTTGTTTTCTGTATTGCAATCTTCCAGGCAGAAAACTTTGATGCTCAAGCTGCCTCCACTACAGTGAATGCATATGGTTTGAGATGCTCCGAATCACTTTCCATATCACTCTCCCAGCATCCAGGGTGGGGAGAAACGTCAACCTGAGTATTTTGCATCGATGCTGCAGATGAATTGACATCGCACACGTCTTCAATAGCTGTGTTGTTGCTGCAGCTGCGAGAACATGCACCTATGTTTGTAACAACTGCATTATTGTCATCATCAGCTATTTCACTGAGGACCCTGCTGATCTCATCATCAGCGCCGTTGACTGGATTAAAACCCCAATCGTTGGCAGGCATGCCACGCTCAGCACAATCAGCACCGATTTCCTGCAGCACTGTCACCAGAGCTACTGCTGCATCTTCAATTTCCTCAGAAATGCATCCATCGCCGTCAATTTCCATCACAGAATTACACTCCAATACTTGCTGCATCTCGTGCTTATCGCTGAAGCAGGTAGTGTCTACCAACTCAAAATCGCTGTCTGATGTGAAATCGTCGTCCGCGGGCAGCTCTTCGGCGACCTGATTCATTGCCAAGGCCGCCGATCCCTGTGTGCAGTGGTCCACGATCTCCGACTGCAGTCTCCGCAGCGTGTCTTGCATTGTCCCGATGCTCGACATATGCTGCTCCAAGCATTCCAGGGCCTTTCATCGCACACCCCACGCCAGCTCCACAGCTCAATGGCTGCCTATGGCCCTCCAAGCTGGAGCCATGAAGGACGGCATGCAACGCCCTAATTCCCACGTGGCATTATGGAGCCACCTCTGCGCGTTCCAGTGCGCGCCTGCGCGATACACCGCAGACATTGCGCACGCAGCCAGCCACCTCGCGGGCATTCCCTAAATCAGCGGTCAGGACAATGCAGAGGGCATGATCGATCGACGTCGTCATGCACCGTCTGGCCGCCCAGATGGGGGTTAAGACTCACAAGGGCAACCGTGAAGATGGGAACCACGGTGCGTCCAATGGGAACCGGCCGTGTGCACACCTGCTTGCGCTGCTGCTCGCCCTGCTGCTGCACGTCCACAGCGGCCGCCTTGCAGGATACGTACAGTTCGCAGTACGTGGAGATAAGCTCGCGCCCCCTGGCCACGTGTCCTGCAAGGCCCTTTCTGATGTACCCACGCGCCCCTCGACAGCTCTCGGCGCTCATCTCCTCGATCAGCTCCACGAAGAAGCGCCGCACGTTGCTCGCCTGTCACATTCCATGACGCCTCCCGCCATCATGCAGATGCAGGCGCCGCCACGTTGGCTCATGCAGGCCGCAGTCTAGGGGCGCAGGCGTCCAAGTCCAAAGCCAGGAGGCAGGAACGGGGAGAGCTCCTGATTCCGGATAAAAGGCGTGCATGCACAGAGGGACCCAGGATCAGCCCACCGTCCGGAAACCGAGTGTAATGATGGCAATGCAGCAGGACGTTCGAAGGTGCACGGTACACCAGCTGTGACATCTTCCGGGCGGAGAAGCAAAGCTCAGGGCAGCCTTGGCGAGCGCCACATCGGGCAGGAATAACGTCAACGGTATGAGTGAGCGCCACATCGGGCAGGAATAACGTCAACGGTATGAGTGAGCGCCACATCGGGCAGGAATAACGTCAACGGTATGAGTGAGCGCCACATCGGGCAGGAATAACATCAACGGTCTGAGTGAGCGCCACATCGGGCGGGTAACATCAACGGTCTGAGTGAGCGCCACGTCGGGCAGGAATAAAATGAGCGGCGCATGCTGGGAGCGCACCTCCACGTAGACCGGGTCGCTGCAAACAGAATCCCTCAGATGCTGAATAATGCGCGAGCAGAATCCTTGCGCCGGCCGTGCCACAGTCTCTACGCCGCCGCACTGCGCCCGAGCCGCTCGCCCGCTGTAGCCGTGGGCAACTTCGCCTGAGTGGCCGGACGCCGCGTCCTGGCGCAGAAGCTCCGTGAGGTGGGTGTGGTGCTCCGTGATGGTCGGCGGCACCAGAGAGATACGCACAGGCTCGAGGGTTACGCTGCCGAGCTGCTCCTCCACGGTGGCCTCCACCTCCGCGGAGAGCTCTGCCAAGGCGCCGTTGATCTCCTGGATGAAGGCGCGCTGCCGCTCGTTGGTTGCGATCTCCATCTCGTGCCAGAACTCCCGCACCTCCGCGTTGATCTGGTGGTTCACAGCGGTGTAAAGCCGGCGCAGATCCGCCTCGAGCGCGCTGCGCGGGGCTGCCTGCCTCTCCGTGTGAAACAGCGCGCTGGCCGCCTTCCAGATATCCATCCACTCCTTGCTGCGGCAGCCTGCGCCCGAGGGAGGCGCGCGCCAGACATCAGCGCTCCACACCTTGCCCAGCCCCTCCGTCTGACACCAGCTAGATCCAGGGCGGCCGGAGGGGCCACGGCTTGCTAACCCTGAGGCCCGCAGAGTGCTGGCTTCCCACAGAGAGCTTGGCACATGCTCAGGGCGGCGCGGCTGGCGCGTGAAGTTAGGGAGCCAGCCTGGAAAGAGACACGAGACTAGTCGCGTGTCAAGAGGCTCTGGTGTGATGAGTGGCTTGCGCCAAGCACCTCGTTGCTCCTATGATAGCGCGAGTGCTGGGACAGGCCAACACTCTCACCCCACCCGCCAACGGCTCGCTCTCTGTCACAAAGGGTGCTCGAGGCCTACGCGGCTATGTCGGCAGACCAACCGCAGGTGCGTACCATTCTTTCCTGACTTCCACGGTGAGCCGTCTGTAGGCGGGTTTGATGGGTCCAACACGATGTTGAGCTGGCAGATGAGCCCCTGTTTGAGGTGGAGGATGCGCTGGCGGACCAGCAAGGTGACCTCGTGCTCGAGGCGATCCGCCATGCCCTGCACCGCAGCGAACCTCTCCATGGTGGTCGCAAAGCGAGCACGAAGGACGTCCATCTCACGCTCTACCTCCGTGGCGTCCTTCATTAGCGCCACGTGGCACGCTCCAGAAATGTTTTGCACCTGCAACCGAGCTCCTCCCGGCGTTGAGGGAATCGTAGTGTGTAATATCTCAAACTCAGTAACACGTGGCGCCTTCTACAAGCCCTCGGCAGCCCGACCTTTGGCGAGCAGCGGTACGGAATGTGCAGCCACAAGCCCAGCCCTGCGCTGCTCAGAAACCCACCCACTTTGCCAGTCCGCACCGAGGCGCGGCTGCCTCGGGCCCCTGAGGACCTGCCCCGCGCCCAGTATGCATAGGTGCAGGCCTTATCACCTGCTGAAGATGGTGACACATATCGTCAGAGGAGGCCATCAGGTGAAGCCAGCCAATGTGCTCGTAGAGGAAGCTCAGCACGGTCTGCTCCAGCTGCTCGATCCCGCTCTGCTGCAGCATCTCTTCCGCTGCGCTCTGCGTCATCTCCGGGGTGGCATGCCTTGACCCCACCTCCCCGAAAGCAAGGCGCGCGCAGCTCTTGAGGCGGGCGGGAGTGACGGTGGCGGAGGACATCACGAGGCGAGCGCACAAGGCGTGGCGCGCGGAGAGCACGAGCACTCGGGACGGCTCGAGGTGGAAGTCGTGGTCGTCGCCCTGGAGCTGCCGGTTGACGAGCTGGGATACGTACACCTTGGTCTCCTGCTCGTCCATACCGTCCACCTGGGCAAGAATACGCACTGCACAGGCTCAGATGAGAGGGTATGGCTGGGTAGGCAGGGCGCCACGTCACAGCTCCGAGGGAAGGGCTAGATCGGGGTGACGGCGTGGAGAAGCGTGGCAGAGATGCGGCGAGGTGTCCCCTCTCCGGCCTTCACGAAACACGGGAGCGGCCACAGTGGGTTTGACAGCGCCTGACCGCCTGACTGAGGCACCGCACAACCAGGAAAGGCTGGAACCGGGAGGGGGCCAGGCATCTTTCTTGTTCACCACGAAGAAACCGGGAACCGGGAAGGACCTGTTCCATGACGTCTTTCTTGTTCACCACGAAGAAGAGACGCTGGCGGAAGTGGCGCACGAGATTAGGATTGATCCCTTTCAGGCGGTCGAACATATCAGCCTCCTCCCTGGTCTTCAGCTTGGTGTAGTCCAGGAGGTAGAGCACGGCGCCCGCGTGCTCAAGCAGGTGCTCCACCTCGTATCGCAGATTTTCCTGCCCAGCCTCATTCGGCCCTGCGCCGCCACCCAGGGCTCGCCACGCAGTCAGATTTGGCGACTAAAGCTGTCAGGTGCAAAGTGTAGGATCGCTAGTACGTAAGGATCGAGGGAGGCCGGGCTGAGCAGGCAGGGGATGGCCAACTCACCTGGAGTATCAAATATATGAAGCTCCGTGGAGTTGTGCGCCGACTCGGAGGCGAGCGCGCGCACTGGAGCTCGCAAAACAAGCTCTTCGTCGGCTAGACGGTACCCCGCATTCTCTCTCGCCTGGTGATTTAGATTCCGAAGATGGTCGCGTACGGTCTGGGACCCTGCGGAGCGTAGGCGACCCTTTCAAAGCGGGTCAGTGACAGCAGACGAGTGAGCGTCGGCATATCAGCATCGTCTGAATGAATTTTGAAAGGCAAGCATGTACACGAACACGGGAGCTTTGACAACTGCTGTGCCAAGTGCGGAACAAGAATTCATGTTGGGCGGACGCAGTGTACGAGGGACCGCACTTCGATGTGTGGAGCCAAGGACTCTCCAGGCCATTGGGACAAACCTTCGAGCGTATATTCATTATCTTGCAAGCTTACTTCCGCCGCGTTCGTGTGCACCACGCGGCAGATGCGCGCAGTTTCTGGGACGTTACTTGAGGGCAAAACCTCATCTCCAAGGAGGGAATTGATTAAGGTTGATTTGCCTGTCGTGAGACACAGGAGACTCTTATCGTCGCACAAACGCCCACCATCGGACACAAGAACATAAAGAAATACGATACACGGTCGCAGATTTGGTCAGTGTAACTCGTGCGTTCCTTGACGGTTGAAGTTTGCATCTGTGAACTGTATGACGTCGCAAAGCGGAAACGATCGTCGCGATCAGTATTAAGCCCCAAACCTCAAGCAGTGAGGCTATAGGAAGTTGCGCTTCGCCTGCCTTACCTGATTTGGCCAAAGCCAGAACTGCGACACTGAAAGCCTTCGTGGTGTGAGCATCTTCAACGCGTTTAAACGCCTCTGCGAAATTTTGCAGCTTTCCTTGAATCGACAAGTGAGGCTCTATTGTGTTCGCCTGGCAGGAGGTGCCGGAGAGCCCATCGAGGAGGAGCGCGTAGTCGGCGAACACGCCTTCGAGAAGGCCGCGAACTTCCCAGTAGGTTTTTGCAGGACGACTGGCCATATCCATTTCGGTAGTCTAATGTTTTGTAAGGGTAAAAAAAGTTGATACGAGAGAATGCCATGATGCCCACCAACGCAAGATTAAATGGCGACCTGAATGGTTTGCAGTCAGACGTGGCGTGGGTCTTAAGTCAGTTCTAGTTCATCACATACTCGTGAAGGTATCGACTGATTAGACTGATTGATTAATTCAGTCAGTGACATGAGCGACAAAAACCAAATCAGTTCATGTCACCGACTGAATACGATGTCACCAACCGAATACCAATTAATTCAGAAAACTCTCTCACCTCGCCCATCACATATATAAATAATAATTTATTGCGGTGGGGGGCGACGTTAATATTACTGCCAGAAGTTAAGGATATATAATTATATATGATTTATGGTATATATAATTTATATAACATATTTGCTTGAAATTTTATAGCTTCGCGATAAAGAGGGGTGGAGGTGGGGGTAATGTGGGGAGGGGAGCTAGGAGGAATGGGGGCGCGGTGGCTCCCCCCTCCTCCCAATACCCCCTCCCCAACGCTTCCACCTCGTGAACCCCCCACGAAACGCTTCCCCGCTACCCCACTACCCCAAGAACTCCCCCCACACCTCCCACCACCCCCCTCTCTTATCGCGAAGCGCCAAGAAATTTCAAGCAAATATGTTATATAAATTATATATACCATAAATCATATATATAATTATATATCCTTAACTTCTGGCGGTAATATTAATATACGTCGCCCCCCACCGCAATAAATTATTATTTATATATGTGATGGGCGAGGTGAGAGAGTTTTCTGAATTAATTGGTATTCGGTTGGTGACATCGTATTCAGTCGGTGACATGAACTGATTTGGTTTTTGTCGCTCATGTCACTGACTGAATTAATCAATCAGTCTAATCAGTCGATACCTTCACGAGTATGTTCATCACTTGACCTTGATACTAGGTTAATAACAAATAAGGAATCCGACGCGAGACCCTCCTCGCTCCTGTCCTCGCTCCTGTCGCTGTCGTGTGTGCTGTGACCACTGACCTGTCCGAGCGAGTGTGACCTGCCAATGCCATGCCAATACCATGCCAATGCCATGCCAATGCCATGCCAATACCATGCCAATGCCATGCCATACATCGCATGTTCAATGTTTTCAGTTCACTGACGCTGCGAATGTCCAGTGTCTGTGTGAGTGTCGAATCAACGAATGTGAATGTGAATGTGAATCTGAATGTGAATGTGATTCTGAATGTGAATAATGTCAATGGCATGTCATTGTCATGTCATGTCATTCTCATTGTCATGTCATGATGCTGGTGACTCCGGAACGCAGATTTCGCAGAACGACGACGAAATTGATCTGACGCTCGTAAACGTTGTTCGCGCCAAGGCCAACGTTCGGCGGGAAACCCCCAATTCCCCCTGGTTCGCTTGTTGAAGGGGGGGACGGGTGGGGGCTGGCGATGGCATGGGGGACTGTAATCAGTAATCAGGTATGCGAGGTAGTCACCAAGTCAGAACTCAGAAGTGCAAGTCACTGCCCAAAATCTATCCAGTGACCAGACGAGAGGCCTCGCGTCGGTCACAGCTGAACAGCGGTAGCGGAGATTCTCATCCGAGTAATAAAAGAAGGAGTGCTGGGCAAATTCACCCTCTTTGGAAGCAGGCGGCGCTTTAGGCGTTTAAGGAAACCTTTAAAGATGCCTACCCGGGTAAGAGCTATAGCCATGGAATGGCATGTACCACACGTTGGATGTTTAAACCACATTAGATTATGCAGTTTTGTTAACTTGGTCTTCTCGAAGTCTAGCACATGTTTGGAGTATAGTCACAAGCTGGTACCTTGACGTTGTGCGGGAGGATTCAAAGTCATTTACCGATCTCATGTTTCGTCCTTGCTTTGCACTGTGCTCGCTCAAAATGCGTCGGGCACTTTTTAGTCAAGTACTTTCCGCCGAAGCCCCTGTTTATCTCGAACGCTATTATCGTAGAGGAATCGCGTCTTACTCGATCTCCAAGGAGTTAACAGTGACAGCACAGCTGTGGACACGCTGGGCTAGGATGCCCTTTTCACCTGCCGAATAGATTTTAACTTTATGCCTTGTTTTCGTTTCAGAACACAAAGCATCGCAAGAAGCGTGGACACGTTTCTTGTGGTCACGGTCGTATTGGCAAGCACCGCAAGCATCCTAGCGGTCGCGGTAATGCCGGTGGTCAGCATCATCACCGTATTTTGATGGACAAGTATCACCCGGGTTATTTCGGCAAGGTACGACGTCAGGAAACCTCGGTGGAAATATGGAATTGCCGTTCACATAGCTGCACCCTATTCAAAGTAGTTTGGATATGCTGGCACTGTTCTATGTGACCAACGGGAACAGAAAGGTTATGTTATGAGGTAGCAGTTTGAAACTGCACAAGTCGTTCCTTGTTCTACGATCATAGTAATCGTTTAAGAGGGAAAAGAGATCTCTCCCGTGTACTGCCGTGGGAAACCTTGGCTGCTTCAAGCGCTCGCCTCGCTGATCCCATGCCCCCACCACTTCAGGTTGGTATGCGTTACTACCACAAGTTGAAGAACCGTTTCCACATGCCCACCGTTAACACTGACAAGCTGAACCTGCTCATTTCCGACGAGGTGCGTTTAGGTTCAACTTGGAATATCTTCGACTTTGGCGAGAGCCGTGCTAACTTTCGTGAAGATACACGTGTATGATACCAGCAGTCTCGTTTTGTGAGAAGCTTGTTAGAATTCGCTGCTACAACAAGGTCTCGCTCAGGTTTAGTATACGGTTGCTCAGTTTTATCATCAACTCTTGTACGCCAGGCAAAGGCGGCCGCTGCCAAGAACTCCGGCAAGGCACTCGTGCTCGACGTGACTGCGCACGGATTCTTCAAGGTGATCCATTAGTCCACGCAAGGTGTCATATCTCGTAGTTGGTGACCCGCACAGTCTAGGTTATCTTGCTTACACTGAGATACACTGAGGCTTCTACGCCTCATAACGCTCACGCCCTCTATCGATATTGGGGAGTGGTTCTCAGATCCCACAAGATTGTACGCCCTCCTCCTAACAAGTTGCGCCTACTTTACTGGGTTGTTATCTGCAGGTCCTCGGCAAGGGTACTACCCCGATCGACTTTCCTCTTTTGGTGAAGGTGAGTTTTCACTGAGTAGAGAGACTCCCCGGATCGGTTGCTCCAACCAAGTAAAGCAAACCTGAGGGATAAGCAGTATCTTGCTGATTTAACTATTTTCCTCTATCACTTCGGAATTTATAAACGGTTGGTTTTGATGACAAGCTTACTTTGGTTGTTGAATAACAGGCCAAGTTCTTCAGCAAGCTTGCTGAGAAGAAGATCAAAGAAGCCGGTGGTGCTTGCGAGTTGATCGCGTAAATAGTCTTGTAGTTGATATATGCTAACAGACCTCGTAGGAACGAACAGCATTCGCAAAACCTCAAGGTTGTTATTTTTTAAGGACCAGCTGGGTAACAATCGTGTACACGAAACCAAATTCCACAAGTTTGTTTTCAACTTCAATGGCAGGGTAAAAACGGGAGGAACGTGGTGCTTGCACGCACATGGCTGAGGTGTTCTCGTTTTTCTTGTGCTCCGGTTTCTGTCCAGCAGGAAGAGTGCAAACTGCTCTCTGGGATCTGTAGATAGGTTTGGAGGTCACACCCTCTATTTCTCTGTCATGTGAAGAGTCATGATAGGTATTACTATGTGCGAGTCCTATAAAGTTAACTTCCCTTGAGACGTGTCTTCTACATGGGGCATAGTTTAGGAGTTTGCGAACACTGAACATATAGGAAGGGCACATTCAGGAAGGTGCGACAGAATCCAGCAGTAGCAGACAAGTTTGCTTGTGAGTGCATTTGATGGGCCTAAAACTTTTCAGGCATGTCTTGTACACGGGCATACTTTAGGAGTTCACGGACCTGAATATGTATGAAGGACAGGTTCAGCGAGGTGCGGAAGATTCCAGTAGTAGGCACGTGTGGTTGTAGGTGCATTTGATTGGCCTGAAATTTTTCGCTGCCTCAACGCACTATCTATATGCACTAACATGGGGAACATATTGCACATGAATATACATCATGGCGGCTTCTGGGGCACTTGGTCCAGTTATTAAAGCTCTGCACATATTTAGGCATCAATCGGTTCTTTTGCATCGACACAGAACCCCGAAAAGCTTGACTCTGGTCAATTTACCGAATTCGCATTAACCAATTTTGGATCCTTAAGGAAATTCTAATCCGCGAGAATAGCAGAAGACATGGAGCAAATGCTGCGGGACCATATGTCCCCTTTTTAGCTAAAAGTTTGTAAGGCACATATCGGCCTGTACTTTTGAGTGCTCAGAGTATGTGGGTAAAACTGTCACTGTGATTTGCAATTAGTACTACACGGTATGAGGATCTGTCGATTCTGATCATTTACACTTTCTTGCTGAGATTCAAACACAGCGTGTACTACTGTAAAGGTAACCTTGGTGATTACGTGATTAGAAATCATGCCTCGTACACAGCTTAAGCTCGTAGATTCCGGTTTATAGCCCCATACGATCCCAACGAGATGTACTTCGTTGCATTTTGTTTTCGATGCGGTTTACCGAGAGCAAGAGGATAAGCCGGGCTGGCCGCACCGGACGAGGAAGTAAAACTATATCGCCCAGCTTGATTTCAGAATGAGAGGGGTCCACAGCTCTCCACAAACCGACAAGAGTTGAGTACAGGCATCGGGCAGATCTTCATAAGCTGACAAGAGTTTACTACAGATATCGGGCAGCTCTTCATAAGCTGGCAAGATCTTACTACAGATATCGAGCTTGAGGACACAATTGCATCATCTCTTGCATCACAATTGCACCATGACCCCGAGTGTCCATATAACCCCCCAAGCGTCCCTATAACACCCCAAGTGTCCCTATATCGATATACTATATGTCCCCAGATCAATAAAAAACACGACTCGCCTGTTCCACGTGCACATATTATCTACGTGGCATTATTTTTGCATGACGAGTACCAAAATCTTGATTCAGCCTGCATAAATCGCGAAAGGCGGGAAATTACAAAAACGGCGCGATTTTCTATGACCGGTGTTTCCAAGTCATTTTAAGTTATTTTTCGGCAGAAAAAATAATGTCACAAAAATGAAATTTGAGAAAATAGCATATACATGGAATTTCCTTGGCGGAGAGGGGGATATATCAGGTCCTGAGCGGAGCACGAGCACGAGCATGAGCCCGAGCCCGAGCCTCGCTGAGCCCGAACCTTCGTTTCGGCCGTCGGAAGCATTGGTAAAGACGGGGAGGAATTCGAGGAGGACAAGGAGAACTTCCCGCCAGCAGCAAAGAATGCAAGGAGTTCGATTCATGTCAATATGCGATAGGGTAGGGACGCGCGCGACAGACAGGGTGCTATGGTACTTGAAGTCCTTCCTCGACTCTGTGAACGACACGAGGTGCATGCACGAGATTCAAGAACGTGGAGGGCAAGCCGCCGTTGTACTGCGGGCGTGGCAGCGGAGCGCTGAAAGAACCGTGGGCGTCATCCATTCGGGATTCCGCGCTCAACACGTTCAGCGATCCCTACTGGAAGAATAAAGGGGTGCGGCTTGAAGTGCCCCACGGAAAGGGTTTCGACGCCGAAGCACGTGTGCGAGGCGCGCACCTCCTACACCAAGTACTTGCGCCCGTTGATAACGATGATCGACCCCGAGTTTGGGAGAACGGTCACTGGTGCGTGCAATTTGCAATAATAGCGCATTGTTCTAGTAATGTTGTAGGCACTACGCGCCAAAGGACATGGCGCCACAATACTTGCTATCCGTGGGAGCGTATTTAGGCGCGATACTCCGCCAACACCGGCAGAACCGGGATGGGAGCCGCTAATACGACATGCATGCCCGCTGCTGTGTGGTGAACATGGATGGTCGCATATATAGATCATGAGGTTGTGTACAATAAGCTTCAAGGTATGCGGTATGACATCGTGTGGTACACGAGCTGGGACCCGACTCTCCCCAAACCCGCAAAGATCATGCATGCGCCACAGTATCTTCGGCCTCGAAGGCAAGACGGTTAGCTTACAATGCTACAACTAGCACGCAGTACAATGCTCGTTTGTCTTTACTACTGCGGACCGTTTATTGATTCAATTTCCAAAAAGAGGTTTTATAAAAAATAATTGTTTTATATAAAGAAGCAAGTGCAGATTACATACCAGAACTATTTAGTTCTTGATTTTTGTTTTAACATTTCTATTTTTCAACAACTATGAGATATATAATAACTATAGGCTTATTTTATTTTCTACCCCGCCAGCTTCGAGAATACGATTTTCGACGATCCCTCAAAGCCATAATATTACGATATGATCTGACGGCCTAATTCACGGAATCATCCGTAAAGACTGGAGAGTAATGTGAAATATATCTGTATGTTCTATGTAACGATGTCTAATGTCGGGAAAATCACCTTCGCGGATTTCTAACACTTTCGACGTTGTAAAGAGATATGGAGAACACACCACTTCGAGAAACCTCAGCTGCATGTTTCGTTACGTCAGCGCATAGTAGGAATGCATAGCTAACCTCTTAGCAAAAACACGGTGCTAATATGATGTGGACACGTGCCACCTTGCAAGAAATCTATTAGTAATATACACCTATGTACTCACCTTGCATTTGATTCGCAATTGTGCTTATACGTCTTTGCAATTCTACATGTTTTTACTTCTTCTTCATCTGAGTCCATTGGGGCTAGATATAAGCCCACTTGCCGCAGCACAATAAATACGCATTTCCCACATATAGTGTGTGGTGTTTCAGGGAGAATTAGTTTATTGGAACTTTAAAATTGTTATTTGCTATCTTTGGGAATATATTCATATTTCTTTTGCTTTTCGGACACAACCATTAGTTTAGGGGGGAAACTGGAACGTGTTGAAAAATATGACAATCGGGTTGTTTAGTTATAAAATTAATGAAAGGTCCGCAGTAATTCCCATGAAAGTATAATGAATATTTATTGTTATGATTTGATTATTCAAAAATCATGATTTGATCGATGCATTTGATTTGTCTTGTCACTACGTTTGTCCGTTATACGCATGCCTTGATTAGACTATCGCCATACGTAATTATCGATGGTTTCAAAAATACTACTCGCGATTACAATGGGTCATTTGCGTATTTATCCTAAATAAGTTTACCGTAACGGCCCCTAGCCGATGAGACGTCACCATCGGACTCGGCGTTGTGGAATGTAGTTTGCAAGCATGTCACCTTGATGGGATCCGCGGTCCAAGCACGGCGCCTTCGAGCATGCTCGGCGCACACCACCGCCTGGTACCGCATGAGATTTCGTGCGCATGCATACCGTCTTGAGCATGCATTGGCACCCTGGATGCCCTAGCCGGTGAAAACGGACGTCGCCATCGGATTCCGCGTAGCAAAAGAATTGTTTGCAAGCTTGCTACCTGACCAGGATCCGTTCCGAGCATCGCTCCTTACCAGTTAACACGTTTGGCGCACACCGCCGCCTGCTGATATACTACCGGTATATCTCGGGTGTGGATATTACACTTAACAGTCAGAACTCGGCATTTCAGGTATGAATATGTGAAATAGAATAATTACTAAGACAGAACTTAAACCTAGAACCTACGAACCTCGAACGGTCACGGTGATACGGTACTACTACACGTACTCTGGTCTAGACAGGCTCAGATTGGACTTGTGTCTGAGTGGGGGCTTGAACCGAGACTCTCGGACAGGGCTGCCCACCCAGATCCCGGCACGCCACCTCCAATCTGGAGTGCGGAACAGAGTGTCTGTGCTAGCAGATACAACAATAAATGTTAAGGCACTTGGCCCGGCTAATTCTACTGTGTCATTCCGATAAAACAGTGTTGCTACAACTGCAAACCTGTGCTAGGAGGCGAGCACAAGAGCCCGAAACGCAAGTAAATGGGCAAAAACGGCTAAGTACAAAAGTACTCGGTACGGAGTACCGCACTAGAGGACCGATATGAATGTGAAAGGCTCTAGACTGTGTACGGAGGATAAGAGTACAGTAAGTTCCGAGTTGAGTTCTGAGTTGAGTTCCGAGATGCATACGAGCTCAAGTGTTGCCAGCTTCGGGGAAGTAAGACAACTGAACTGAGTACTGAAGAGTAAGATAAAAATAATTGTAAATAGAATAAACAGCCGAAATCGCTACCTTGTATTGAAAGCATACACCCGAATATAGAGAGCATATTCGAATATATATGTAGTATCGAAATCATACTCGTGCGGTCGTTAGAGATATAGTATAGGATGATTAAGAAGATATGAAAATAGAAGAGCTGGAGAGTGGAGTCTCCTACAAAAATGGTATCACTTGTGTCTACTTTCCGCGACGCCTTCCGCTTCCATGAATTCTGATATTGTTTCTTTTGCGTATTCTGGTGGAATTACCTTCTTTTCTGGTATTCGCCTCAAGATGATGGTTAGGGTCTGTGATGCTTGCTTGCTGTCGTTCGCACCTGCGGTTTTCTCGTGGTCTTGCAGCAATGGCGTGGTCGCCCTACAATTTTCTTTTCGGATGAGCGACCCAAGCTGGTTTTCTTCGTGCGAGGGCGATCTGTGAGTTCAAGTTTTTTCGCCTGTGCGAGGGCCCCTACTGTGGCACAAATGTCATATCGTGCCACAATGAGAATGGCCTAAGCTGACTTTCGGTATGTGAATTCTTTGCATCTTCACGAAGAGTGTGATATATATATATAGTGAGATATATATTCACAGCTCGGAAAACAGTCAGGAAGTGGTGAAACGGCTAAGACAATTTGATAACACAATTACTCAGGGTTTTGTGTGTGTCGGATTGTCGCTCGGAGAACACGAGACAGGCTGCAAGTGACACTCGCAGTGAGGGGTGACACAGAAAGGGGGTTGACTGTCAGTGACACAAAGTCACCCCCTTCATGACACCACCTCACCCCGAAGGTGTGAGGTCACAGGCAGGATGCAGCAATTCACCCTAGGTCCTAGCTAGTGCACAAATGTTACCCGGCCCAATGGGACCTTTTTCAGTCCATCTAGTGGCGGATCCCCGCGTGGGCGATGGCTAAGCAACAATTGCATGTCTAGGCTTGCTAGGTCACAACACAAAACTGCCGATGTCTGTTCTAATTCCTGGTGGGGATGAATTTCGGCGGCGGTGGTGCCCTCGATGGTGGAGGGTGTCGAGTGCCACCAAGGTGATGGTCAACCATTTCCTGTACGGTGCCAGAGCCAAAAGCGGCCAGGCACCACCATAGCGAATGCGTCGATGGAGAGGGGGTAGGGAGGTGGAAAGTGAAAAATGCGGAGAGGGGACGCGATTGAGTACATGGGAAGAAACCCAAAAGGGACGATGGCGAGGGGCGAAGTGAGTGCGACAGCACCACCAGAAACCACCAAGTGGCGACTAGGGGGCGTGTAAGGCGAAGGCGAGGGAAGCGGAGAGATGAAATCGTTGGAGTCAGAGCGCTCGCTGTCGACGATGGAAACGTTGGCGTCGAGGTTGATGTCTGGTGCGCAAGCACCACCAGACACCACCAGAGTGTTGCTAGAGGTAAAATGTCTTTGTCGAAGAAATTTGAGTACGGATTTCACGGCGGCCATGCGTACACGTTGACGCGATGAAGCCATGACCAGCAGAGCTGCAAAATCTGAGGCCCTTAAGGTAGGGTTCCAAGGCGCAAAGGTAACTTTTCGAAAAAGTAGCCAAATCGAGCGATGTAGGAGTCAAATTGGGGTAGAATGCGACGAGGAAAACGGAGGTGAGGTCAAAAATAACGTAAGGTAAGCCAGTTTTGCTGCAGAAGAAGCGCTGCTGACCAGAGTGCAAAGTAAAGTGTTGAAAACGAAAATGAGAACGTAGATACGAAGATACGAGGTGGTAAATTAACCGAAAAACGTTGGTGAAGATGCGCGGAAAAGTTCCGGGAGATACGTGGCCGCAAATAGATACGTTGTAGATACGTGGAAGCAGTCGTTGAAACGGAGATACGTTGAAGATACGTTGCGGCGAAGATGCGTAGATGCGTAGATACGAAGATGCGTGTAGATACGGGAAATAGCCAAAGCACCGTTCACGAAAATACGTGGAACAGGCCCATAACCTCACGAAGAGTGTGATATATATATATAGTGAGATATATATTCACAGCTCGGAAAACAGTCAGGAAGTGGTGAAACGGCTAAGACAATTTGATAACACAATTACTCAGGGTTTTGTGTGCGTCGAATTGTCTGTCGGAGAGCACGAGACAGGCTGCAAGTGACACTCGCAGTGAGGGGTGACACAGAAAGGGGGTTGACTGTCAGTGACACAAAGTCACCCCCTTCATGACATCTGCGCTTTAGAATTGTCTTTTAATCTTCCGAATGGAGACACGTTGTACGTTAACGTGTTGCTCTCGAGTCTTTCTTGAAGTCTAGAACTTGTGTTTGTTTGGCATGTTTGTCGTTGGGTGGTTGGAATGGCGTGCGGGCGTGCGGGCACGATCTGCGGTGTTCCGGGCCCTTCGAGAACTGTGTTTCCGCAGCGGGAAAGGTGCGTATGTGCACGTGGCTGCCTTGCTTGTTAGTTGAGCGCATATTAGTTAGGTTCGCTCTGCCGCCGGAGTTCTTTTTCCTTTTGTTCTTGCACTTGGAATGGCCGCGCCTTTGGGGCCGGTTTAGTCACGCGGGCTCGCGCTCGTGTGGCGCAGTCCTCGTGTACGGCGGGTTTCGCAGTCTTGCATCACAACTGCATACTCCCCCATAGGCTTAGACTTGGCAGTGGTCACGGCCTAGGTGCGCGGCGGTCTCCGGGATGAGCGTCGGGATGAGCCGTGCCAAGCGCGTGGCTTCGTGCTGCCAGCGCAGTGCGTATGGCTCAGCGGCGGGTCTGTGATCGGGCGGCGTGGTTCATTCTGCGGCTTCAGGTGCTGCGGGATGTCCGTGTCGGGCGCGATCGTTGCGTGGTCTGGCTTAGGGGTCAGGAAATGCGGGATCGGGCGGCGGGTTTGCGGGCGTGGCGGCGGGCGGCGTTTTTCGTGGCTAGGCTTAGCTTTTTTGTGGGTGGCGTCCCATGGGATTGTGCGCCGTGAGGTCTTGCGCCTGTCCGAGGGGGGAGGTACCTCGGATTCTTTGGACGAGCGCAGAGCGCACGGGGCGTACGGCCACGGCACCGATGCTACCTTAAGTAGAGCGCGTGGCCACGGCCACGGCACGAGCGCTGCTGCCCTGAGCGAGGCTCGAGGCCATGGCCACAGCGCGTTGGCGCTGCCCCTGGTGAAGCGCGCGGTGACGGCCACAGCGCAGGCACCGCTCCTAGCGAGGCGCACGGCCACAACCACTGCGCGAGCGCTGCCCCTGGCGACGTGGCGAGGCCGCGCACGGCCGCGGCCACTGCGCGAGTGCTGCCCTGAGCGAGGCGCGCGGCCCTGGCGCGAGTGCCGCCCTTAGCGGGAGGCGCAGTAGCATGCATGGCGCGGGCGTGCGCTATATATGCCCTGGCGCGAGGCGCACCCGCGGCCATAGCGCTAGCACTGCCCCTAGCGAGCTCCGCGAGCATGGCCACGGCACCGGCGCTGCCCCAAGCGAGACGCGTGGCGACGGCCACAGCGCCGGTAGCATAATGATTCGGGAATATACAAGTGCAAAATGGGGAATATAAATTATGACCATTTTGGGGGAATATATTATATGTCACATGCCATCTATCGTTTGTACTGTGAACTATCACTAGGTACCGCGGAGCGTACAAGCGCAAGCGGTTCAGCGTGTGCAATATTTTGCGTCTGGCACACCCCCTTCTTCTAAACAATTGCATATAGCATGACGCATAATTTTTCCACCATTCGATTCTAAAGCGTTTGTATTCATTAGGTGAATACCTTTCGTTTGCGCTATCGTGTGAGCTATCGATTGGCCCCATCCGCAACCCCATCAGCTTAGCAGTCAGTCGCGACTGCAAGCTAAGTTGATGGTGCGGTGTGAGATGGTTTCAACCACTTGCGGCTTTGCATAATAGGGGTTTTCGTGAGCTTGAACTCACGGGAAGCCCTTCGCTGTTTGGCGTGTTTGGGTTTGGGTTTCAAACCCAAAAGGCATCATGCCACGGCACGCGGCCGTCTTTAATATACTCAACGGCTTGCCATATACTCTTGAGGGTGCACTGCGGAATATTATCATTTTGGAATAGAAAAGTGACAATCCTAGAATAGAAAATTAAAATTTTATTTTTAAAATGCAGACTGAGAATTTTATACCGTCCCTCGAAAAATTATTATAACAATGATGCCAAAGGGATGTATGTATATCGGGAAATATTGGGGAAATGCGGAAAAAGAGCAAAAAAACGCGAAAGCGCTTCCAGCGAAAGCCTGTGGTCTCTACTATGACCAATAAATACAAGTCGTGTGGGAATCTTTTTTTTTCAGCCAATAATCTGGCCGCGATGTAGTGAATATACCAAAGGTTTATATTCACTAAAATATTTGTTGGTGAAATTCAATTTTTATATTTTCCATTCGCATATCCGTGGTATGATGACGTGTCTAGCCTCCGTCACGTGCTCACGTCGAACAAAACATAATCCGCTCACCTGTTCTCGCTCAGACCTTCACCTCAAGCTGCTGGACAGTGACGTACGGACCCGTAAGTCACTGTCCAGCAGCTTGATGTAGAGGTCTGAGCAATACACCGCAAGCATCGAAACTTTGCATACTTATTTTTAGGTGTGTTAGGAACAACATGTTTTTTGCGCCTGATCTGGAACGCCGCGCAAGGGAGGGGGCCATTGGGCACGCATCGAGTGAACGGCTCGACATGCGCACCGCATGAAAGCACAATGCATAGCACAAGCGTACCACACGTATCATATTCGCATAACGATGACGTTTTGAGCATTTGACAGCGCGTTGTCAGCCCTAGCAAATATGCGGATGTCAACCGCGTCCACGTTTCCGCTAGGGTTTCGTCCCTCATCTGCGCGCTCGCTTGCAAGCAAGTATGCGCCGCGGATGAGGGAACGGCTTACCAAAATATTATCTCATATGTGTTATCTTTCAATAGCAATTCGTACGGTCTGAATGGCCAACCACAATTCTCGCTAAGGGCCGGCGCGGTCATGTGGGTATGTTGAGCGGGATCTTGGGATTTTCGCGACTTCCAAAAGTAGTGAAAGGGGCCATCATTCTTTGCGAAGCGAATACCCCCTGACTCAGTAGAAACATGTGATAATATTAGATAGGAAAATTTTACTTAGATGAACACGCAATCTTAAAAATCTTCGCCTGGCTGTACGGGGTCTCACTGCGAGAGAGAGCGTTCCGCGTTAAGTTGAAATTACATAGTTAACAACCAACATGTGTACATCGCAAAATGCTCAAGGCGACATCTGCTGTAAAATGGGACAGTGACACTGCGAGTATCATACGAATGCCGTATGCGAGAGGTGAATCTGTCAAAAACCAAACCAAATCTTTTGCGTCTCAAAATGACACACCGTACAAAAAAGCAGTCATATGCCACCCAAGAAATGTGGCGTACCCCACTTCGACTTTTTCGCGGGGACGCACGATTAAATGCAGATATTACTACATTTTCAGTGCACGGTTCAGATGAATGAGATTATAGTTCCGAATTTCGCCCGTCTAATGAATCACGTAATGTAGAATCCAAGACGTGAATGATGTTGCGCCACATCGGCTATAGAGTTGAACGTTGGACCTTTCCAGGCTCGTATGACCAGTAATAATCACGAAAAGATAATATTTAAGGGGGGCTTAATGCGGCGGGCTCTCGTACTTAACACATCTATCACGGGTTTTCGAGCGATTTCAGCCGTGAAAAATATTTTAATCAAACTGCCATATTCATTTGCGCTGGAATTCTCTTGCCATGTCAGTTGTGTCGGGAAAACGGTAGTTCCCATATATATATATATAAATTATATAGGGGGTACGTGAACGTACAGGTGGGGAAAAATCAATTTCCAAATTATTAGGTTGGTGGCCATTGAATTGAAGTAGACGTGTATTGACGATAGTTGGTATTAATCATACCCACTCATTGGTTCCAATGTATAAAAATGTATTGTACACGAGGGTGGGAGGCATATTTTCAGCATTTAGATAGGATGTTGATTATGGGTCATGTGAAATTCGGCCTACATATTACGGTGATTTGGACTAATATATGATAGTCAGACTGTTAGACTGTTACCTGGTGGAACCTCGCTGGTTCCAAGGTCCTCCACTGGCCAAACGCCAAAGTCCAAAGCTTTGGGCTTCTTGTCCTTGTTCTTGCGCCGCTTCGCAGGAGGAGGAGGAGGGGTAATGTAATTTTCGTCCTCGCTGTCGCTGTCGATAGTAAGGACTTGACGATTCTGGAACCAATTAGGAGGTTGCCCATATTCTTCGATAAAGGCTGGAGGTAACGCCTTTGTTACTTCCACAATGGCGTCAAGTGTCTGGACAGCTCCAGAAATGTCGCCCAGGTTGCGAGTAAGCGCATAATCGTTGCACACACCTAAATTGTAGAATGTTTCTACCGAAAAATAGATGTCGTAGATTTTACCAACGTTGACATGGTCCATTAATGGACTCGGATCGTCCCTGGTGGACCCAGCAAGAGCTTTCCAGCCCGAACATATAAGGATGTGGCCACAGGCATCCCTGAATATCAGGGTTACTACAGGCTTCTTCTCCTTGGTTCTGGAGAGAGCCTTGCCCTTACTCTCAAGGTATGCCATCACCCTCAAATGATCCTGGGTGAGGTCCTCTCCATTTTCGGACTTGGCTTTTATGGTTGCAAACCATGTTTTTTCGAATTTGATAGGTGCGGACATGTTTAACAGTGAATCTGGATAGAGTTGCTATGGTTGTATTGTCAATAATGGTTTAAACAAAGAGTCGTTGAACAATTTGTAGGTTGCTACAAGGAAGTAAGTTCAATCTATAGTATCAGATAGATTTGGTAACTGTGTCCATAATGTTCGTTCTGTAATAGCTGGTTTCTGCGAAATCAAACCTCTAAAAATTATTAAAATATTAGGTTGGTGGTCATTCAATTGAAGTAGACGTGTATTGACGAAAAGGCCAAATCACCTGCGAGGCTCAAACATCCCAGTTGTTCTCCCTTTCAAAGAATAAAAATTAATAGATAGTAAGCTGTCGATTCCCCTACGGGTCACGGCCACCCCACACCAAGGTTAGGTATCGAAATCAGAAAGTGGTATTGATTAGATTTCGATATTTGAAATTTCATATCAATCAATATCAATAAGACTCTCGAGTGATCAATAAATAACGATACCTATCGCTTTAGATCAATCAATAACAATATTTGCTGCTTCAGATCGATCAATAACAATATTTATCTCTCTGTATCAATCAATATCAATAACCTACTAGGGCATATCAATCAATAACAATATTTTAGCACGTTTCTAAGATATCAATAATTGATATCAAACAATAACATATCAATATTAGCAGCATACCACTGCTAATATTGATATAGTGGTATATCTCTAATTCCCTATCTACTTATCTATAGTGGTATATCTCTAATTCCCTATCTACTTATCTATTCTGACTTATCACGTAAGTGTTCATGGCGGCCATTATGCTGTGTTCTATCGTGCCCTCTGATAACCGTTTCCTGAGGTTAGAATGCATTGCACCAACTTTAGAAAAAGCCCTTTCCACGCCCGCAGTGGATGCGGGCACAGCAAGAAACTGCCTTGCCATTCGGCCCAAGTTGGGAAGGTCCTTTCGCGACTGCTCCTTCCACCACTGGCTCACGTCAGTTTCAGGTTTGGCATCTGGATACCCAAGATACTTGGTCAGTTCATCTTCTTCCTCCCCTACTTCTATCAGCTCGAGGGCTTCCTCTCCGCTCTCATCATCGGAGTCACTATCTGCTAAGAACGATGCGACAGTGACAACAGCACGGCCACCATTCACCTTGGCCTTCTTTTGGATAGTGGTCGCCAGCTCACCGCTTTGCTTCGGCTTCCAATCCTTGTCCCATGCGTGGCGGGCCCAGCTCACTGCCTTGTCCCGGGTGAGCTTACCTATAATAAAAAAGAAGCACATCACGTCCGACGATGGAACGATCAATAATTAGAGAAAGAAAATACATACATTTTGGAACAGCATCTCTTTGAAGCATGCAAAGCAAGTTTCTTTATGCGTCAACCTCTGTGTACAAGTTTTCGTTCCGATTGAAGGTCGCAATCTCGCTGGAAGGGGCTAGTTCGTACCTTCACCCTCATTCTTCTCAGCCGCTTGTTTCGCCTTATCCGCGGCAATATTCTTCGCGAGTTCATTTTGTGCCACTTCCAAGCGCTTCGCAAAAGCCTCAATCTCGGCCTCATACCCGGGGATTTTCTGAAGCGGCTCCCACGTGTCACTACCTTCCGGGAGACCTTCCCATCTAATTAACCACTCGTCCACACCATAACGCTTGCGGGTAGCTAGAATATCCTCCACCCAATACTCTGTCTCATTACTGCCGTGCGCATCAAAAGCGTGCTGCTGGGTCCGTTTCACCTGCCCTTTCCCTTGAGCAACCAGGGTCGCCGGAGTGGTAGACGACTTGCGAGGGCGTTTCCCCTTACCACGTTGTCCCATGGTAATGCAGATCTGCGGATTTCCGGGATTTGGTAGATAGTGAAGAAAAGAAAAGAAAAAACCACGCCCGTCGGGCGTATGAAGAAATTATGATAATGGTCTATGGTCAATGGTGGACAAAACTCAAACGATTTTTTTATAGTAGGAAGAGACCCCCACTATCCCCCACAGTGTCCAGGCTCCAGGCTGTCGGTCCACAACTCCACATCGCGGTAATCAACCAATGGCTTCCGCAAAATTCAATTGCGCAGGATCGATGGGCATTGTAGAGATATTGATAATCAATAACGGTCATTCAAATATCAATATTTGAATTCGCTTTTCGACATCGATCAATATCGATAATTGACTTTCGGTATCGATCAATATCAATATTCGCCGCCACTGATCGATCAATTTCAATATTCACCACCACATGATCAATCAATTTCGATATTCGCCACCGCCGATCAATCAATATCCAATATTTCAATATCTACAAATTTGTCATCAATCAATAACAATATTTCGATATATCAATATATCGAAAATATTGAATATTGATACCTAAAAAAAAAAATGTGAGAAGCAACTTGATTTCCATCGGACTCGTCGGCCAGCCTATACAACTGACGTTCATGACAGTGTCATCAACTTTCATTGTCGAAGCTCTCATCTCAGCTCAACGCTTTTCAGACTGCGTTTTATGCCATGTCATGTCATACGTTTTTGTGTCAATGTCGACCACATCCATATATTTATGCTCTTCATCTTATTATAAAATATTAATTATTAATATTTAA
Organism: Cymbomonas tetramitiformis; assembly: GCA_001247695.2. Classification (NCBI taxonomy): domain Eukaryota; kingdom Viridiplantae; phylum Chlorophyta; class Pyramimonadophyceae; order Pyramimonadales; family Pyramimonadaceae; genus Cymbomonas; species Cymbomonas tetramitiformis. The sequence goes on along the minus strand of LGRX02007397.1, from coordinate 14,885 downwards.
AATATAATACTGAACGCTAATTTATATTTATACTCAAGAGTCATGACACCGTGAATTTCAATAAAATTGAATATTGACCATAAACGAAATGAAGGCTCTAAATAAAAAGAGCGTGAGCGCGAAAAGCGTGACAGAAAAAGCGTGACACAAATCAGTGCTCGTTTTGGAATACCTGGTCGCAACGAAATGAACTCTCTAAATAAAAAGAGCGTGAGCGCGAGTCTCTAAAAATTTATACGCAAAAAAACATATCCACGATTGACATTTTGTTAGCAGCTTTCATCTCAACGACGCAAATTGAAAGTAACCTCCCAAGCTAGGCTGTAAACTACTATACACTATACGTGACGCAAAAAGCGTCACGCAAAAGAGCGTGACGCAAAGCAATGTTCGTTCTGTAATAGCTGGTTTCTGCGAAATCAAACCTCTAAAAAATTATACGCAAATTTGTGACGTCATAAAACGGACTTTTTCAAAGAGGGGGACAATCTAAAGATTTTTCCCCAATACAAAAACGTCATAAATAATTCAGAATACCCAGCGCATTACGCGTTGCAGCAGTGTGAATTTTATGAACCACTTTGGTGAGCCACTTTGGTGAGCCACTTTGGTGAGGCCACCTCACCAAAGTGGTTCACAAGTCCCGAGTGGGGGAAATTTTGGAAAATATCATTCTTGAAAGGCGGAAGAATGTTTTAGGCAGATCTGTATTCCAAAATTAAGAATTCAAATTGGTATTCTACGTAGGATTGTCACTTTTCTATTCCAACCAAATTGTACACCCGGTGCACTGATATTGCTATGATGAACAATATCACTGCCAAGTTTCGTGAGAAGATTCTCACGAAAACTGTAGGAGTCTACACCCTTGCTTCTTCTCTTCTTTACGGTTTCGGACTTATTCTATCTACACTTATTAAACGACCGCACGAGGTATGATTACGCTTGGTCAACTACAAGACTTCGGTTTCGTAAATCTATATAGTTATGCTTTTGCTATCAGTACATGCTTTCAATACACAATATACAGCAGTTACGGCTCTTTACTTTTATGTTATACTTTTCAGTTCAGTTCATCTCCCCGAAACGGGTTACACTTAGAGTTCTTATACAATCAGGAACTCTTTCCATAACTCAACTGTACTGAGTACTCCGTACAACAGGCTAGGCACCTCACATCAACATCATTCTGATCGGTCCTACTGTACTCCGTACTGAGTACTCCTGCGTTTTATACTTAGCCGTTTTTCTTGCTCTTGTGCTTGCCTCTTAGCACAACTCCCCCCCCCTTAGGGAAGGTCACGTCCACGCTGACCACGTCGGACCAGTAAAGCTTTCATACAGATCTTCTACTGTTGCTCTAAATGATTATACAGGTCTCAGCCGCCTGTTGTCTGGGATGACATTACACTTCCCAAGACACACCGCAATAAGGAGATCGACCTCTTAATGCCTATTCTACGAAAGGTGGGTTTACACACCGTAAGGACCCCTTACGGTGGGTTACCCAACCCTAAGTAAAACGATTATTTCAGCCCCTAAACTGATCCCCTGGTCATGTTCATGGTTGCGGGATGACTTTAGACACTCCCAAGAGGCATCCGCGAAGAATTACATCGGATGTATCCGGGTTTGTTAACCTGAAAACCCAAACCCAAACCGGCAAACCAATTATCGCATATAAATCGTGTCATATAGCGTAAAAAAACCGCCATACCACCCTCACTTCGCGTGACATTTTGAGGGTCAAGATGGCCTCGAATGAAAATTTTGACAAGACACTGCAGAAAGAGCAGCTCGAGAACTTGACAACATAGGTCTCCAAATTTCCAGAGGGCCATCGAGGAAGGCCACATATCTACCAATATACAAAAGTATGTGGTAACCCACCGTAAGCATATATGATCGGAACCCGCTACACCCCCCCACTTCGCGAGCGCATTACACCCATGGGACACATCGCATCCATCCATAGTATGTTCCTCAGCTTTCATTCAACTCATAAACTGTCTGAAAATCGATAGGTTTGACACCGTAGACCTCATAACACCACCACTAGAGGCCGCTGAAAATTCCTCTTACGGCGGGTTAACCCACCGTAAGATTAGTAGAATATGCATTAAGCACAAGGGTCGGCCTCTCACCGGTCTGTCATCTGCACTACCAGGCTCCCCCAAGGCTCAAGGTCTCACATCCATTACCACGCTCAAGGTTTTAAACCTCCCAACACGGTACACTTACAGGGGATGACAATAGGTTTGCCAATTACCTGACAGTTCTCGGGATGCCGGCCCGGAGGAAAGGTTTTAAACCTTCACCGCCTCCTCGGAGTGCTAGAGCTTTTACCCAGATCTCCAACTGCTGCCCGGTCGTGCCAGGTCCGGAGCCAATGCTCTCGTGAAATGGATTATACAGATTTCCACCTGTTGCCTGGTCGCGCCGAGGCTAGAGCCACTGCTCGGTTGGATAGATTATCCAGGTTCTCACCTGCCGCCTGGTCATACCGAGGCTTAGAGCCACTGCTCAAATGGATTATACAGATTTCCACCTGTTGCCTGGCTGTGCCGAGGCTAGAGCCACTGCTCTCTCGGATGGATTACCCAGGTTCTCACCTGCCGCCTGGTCTCGCCAAGGCTGGAGCCACCGCTCTTCCCGACGCTCCCCAACGCTCTCAATCGCTAAGACCACTCGCGTCAGATTCCCATCCGCCCTCAGGTATGATCGTCACCTCAGCTCGCACTCCCGCCAACGCTATCGGTTCCGGCTCAAACTCGGGCGGGTCACTCTCAACAACAGCTGACTGGACTAAAACGCTCATCTCGCTCAGATCCTCCCTGACAAGCAGTTCAGACAGGAACGCATGCACCTCTTCATGTAGGGTCAGGTTGTGGAAAAGCTGTTTTAACAGTGCTGACGGAATCCCATACAAATTCTCTCGCGCTCCCATGCCCTTCGCAAACACACCTCCGGCTCTCATCGCGCGCCCTCCTTGCGCTACTTTCTCGTGCCTACCGTGCTGCCGGAAGAACTCGCAAGGCGTATCGGAATCGCACACTCGCAAGGGTGTGCGCAACGGAACGTTGGTCCAGATGTGCGTGGGCTTCCTGTATGCGGTCCCGTATTTGCAGTACGTGACGAGGTGCGGAGCTGGTAGATTGCTCATGCACGACGCGTGTGCAACCCGTGGGGCTCTCTTCCCTTCGGGTTCTCAATGAAGTATGCTTCGGGCCTCAAGTACCGGATGATCTCCAATGTCCTACGAACTCGCCTGTCCGCAGCACGCAAATCTCGGATGCCTACCGTCTTCGCTTGGCTGTACTCTGTGCAAGGTGGGCTAGCCCAGACTACGTCGAAGTGTCCTGGTCTGAACTGTCGGTAGTCCCATCGCATGATATCCTCGCAATGTGTGGGGCCCCACTTGGGCTGAATGTCTACGGCAACTACTTCGCTGTTGGGAAATTGCTTAGTGAACTGCCTCTCGACTGACCCGGTCCCACAAACAATACGAGAATCTTAGACTGGCCGACTGGCTCTTTCTCAAGTGCTGCGGCTCCGTTGACTGGCGGCAGGGTGCTCTGAGCAGATACTCTCGCGAAAGTTCCTACTTCCTCATCAAACCTCTCCTCTGGCACCCATGGCATTGCTCCGTCTACCTTGAGCTCCTCCGATAGCGTGGTCCATACCGCTCCTGCGGACTCGTCGCGTCTCTTACGGACCCTAAGCTTCTCTCGCTCCACTCTCTTAGCCTCGATCCTCTCAAACTCCAACAACGCTCGGTTGGGAACACCGGGCCTGCCGGCTCCGTCCCACTCCAGATCCTCTCGGGTCTTCCACTCGTTCTCACTGCGGGGCATTCCTGTCCACTTGACCAGGTACTCTGTCCACTTCCTGCCCTGACGCTGGCGCGTGCGCGAACGCTCCACCCTCTCGACGTGGGTTTCCTTGCGCCCGCCGACGTCCAACGGAGGAGGGGGAATCTCCTTAGCTCTCTCAACGAAGCGGCTGCCCGACTCTACTGGCGAAAGCCGGTCCACGGTAAACACATCGTGCACTTTCCACTGCTTAGGCGTCTGCAACCTATAGGCCGACGGCGCGCCTCTATCGCTCGCGGGAAGGGCCATCTGCCTGTCGCTGTGAAAGACTTCCAGCACCCGAAGGGGCCCAAGGCGCTTCTTAAGCAATTTCTTGTGCAACCCGCGGTCGCCCGGCTGGGTGAGGTGCGTGGCATCCACCCAAACCTCATCGCCTACTGCGTAACTCCTGGACTTGTGACGCGCGTCGTACTGGGCGATCTGTTGCTGCTGAGCTAAGAGCAGCTTCTTCCCTAGCGAGCTGCAACTGGCGAACAAATTGGCGGGCTGTCTCGTGGGCTGTACCCTTTTTTACTGCTGCGCCCCTCCCCCCCTTAGCTCGGCCTCTCCGTGATGCAAGTGCTGCCTCCACGAAGAAGTCCAGCTGAGAGGCCGGAGCGTGACCATACGTCAGTTCAAAAGGGGTGAATCCCGTGACGGCGGAACGAGAGTCATTAATGGCGTACTCGACCGGGGTACACCATAAATCCCAATCGTGCTGGTTGGCGTCGACATACGCGCGCAACATGCGTTCGACCGTGTGGTTTGTGTGCTCTGCTTGCCCATCACCTTGTGGGTGGTACGGCGTGGTAGAGGCAACCTGGACTCCCATCAACCGATGTAGCTCGAGATGCATCTCATCCCTGAAGCGGGAGTCCCGATCACAGACGATCTTCATGGGAGCGCCGTGCAAACGCCACACTTGGTCGAAATACACGTGCGCGCGATCTGTGCAGCTGAGCTGTCAGCGTAAAGCATGGGGACTACGTGTACCATCTTGGACAACTTGTCCGTGAAGGTAGCAAACGCGTCGTACCCTCGCTCTGTGCGGGGCAGCCCAGTGACGAAGTCGATACTAACCACTTGCCACAGTCTTACTGGGACTTGCAGGGGGTTAAGCTGACCGTCTGGATACCCGTTGCGTGGCCGGGTCTGTTGGCACACGACGCAGGATTTGCACCAGTCGGTGACATCCTTGCTCATGCGTGGCCACCAAAAGCGACGGGATACCCTGTCCAGTGTCTTATCCCTTCCTGTGTGCCCTGCTGCTGGGGACTCGTGTGCTTCGCGCATCACCAGCTCTCTGAGGGGGAATCCTGAGCTAGCACTAGCTGATACCGCCCTTCTGCCACTCGCCATATCATGTCGTCTACCATGCGAAATGTGTCTGTCCTCTGATGTGGGGCTGCGATCAGTTTTTCCTTCAACGAGCTGAGGTACTGGCTGCGTTCGTATTCCGCTTGCAAGGCGCGGACGAACTCATCAGCCTTCAGTGGGCCTGACGCTGCCCTGGCCCTTGCTGCAACCCCTGTAGTGACTAAAGGCTCGTCGGGTTCTGCCTCACTGTCCTTTCGCGCAGGCGGCGCTCGGGGCTTTGCCCTGCTGGCTGCTGGGGCCCACACCAGAAGGACCGGCCAGCGCAGCGGGGGTCGACCTCCATCAGGGGACTCGAAGAGGTGGTTGGGACGACCTTTTTCGTCCTTCGTGTCAAAGACCTTGACCGGATGAAGCCCATACTTGGGGTGAATCAACCGCCTCCAGGGAGCGTCATAGTCTGGCAGAAGGAACATCGCCGAGGTGTTTTCCGGATCGGCGCGCCACTCAGCAAGGAAATGCCGAAGAATTCTTTCTATCAAGTCTGAATCCTTCGTGTAAGGGGGGTTGCACCAAACGTGTTTCCCGCGCCACTTTTCCTTCAAGCAGTCGGTCCAATAGGTGTCAACCTGCCGGTTAACGCCCATGGAGTCGCAACACGCGTCAACGTCAAACATCCCGTACTGGGCCGCTATCTCCTCAAAGCGCTCCTTGATCAGCTTCCAGTCCTGGCGATCTACGACCTGGTCGTAGTGGGAGCTACCTTCTGGGGGCTTAACGGGCTCAGGTACCTTTCCGGCTGCCTTTGGATGACTCTGGGTCTCAGGGTGGGGGGACTTCGGGTGACTCTGGACTTCTGCTGTGGCCTGTTCCCTAGCTCGGTCTGCTCTGGTCATGACTGCTAGCGATTCGGCATCCCTCAAGGATTTCTCGCCTACTGCTAGGGTGGCAGCTGCGTCCAGCCAAAGGGCCGGCGACTCTACCCACGTGAGCCCATTCAGATGGGTGAGCTCACGAATGACCGGTGCTGGACTGGTGGGAGGGAAGGACTCGTCCTCGGAATCACTATACTCGAAGGTGGCGCCTAAGACAGATGTGGGATCCTCGTCCCCTTCACATCTCTTGCCTTTCGGCTCAGAGTACTCGGGTCCATCGGTGGTGTGATCCACTGCCCCGAGGACAGAGGTAGGATCCTCGTCCTCTTCGGACCCCTTGCCTATCGGTGCGGAGTCTCTGGGCCCATCCGTGGCGCGATCCACAATCCCTTTTTCCTTCAACCCTTCTCTGGCTGACATTTCCTGATAGTCTGGTCGCCGGGACTGCGCGTCTGGTACTACTAAACAGCGCCCTGGCACGTGCTCCATCTGATGGACTCCTACCTCTACCAAGTCCTCGTACCAGCGAGCCTGACGTCGGCTGAGCTCCCTAGCTGGGGCGAAGAGCCACTGAAGGGGTTTATTTATGGTCTCCCATGAGCTTAAATGATGTAAAAATCAGATAATGTCTCCAGGTGACCGTGGTGCAATGATGGATGGCACAAATAAAGCTCCCGTTCCTCAGCGTGATAGTTCTGCTCTGCGCTGGAGAACTGCCGGCTTTCAAAGGCCAAGGGCTGTAAGCCTCGTCCCTGATCCTGCATGAGTACACCCCCTAGTGCTACTCCACTGGCATCTGTCTGTACAAAGAAGGGTCTGGAACCGTCTGCTGCACCCTTTTGATCGGGTAGGGCCAAGGCTGGGGAGGAGATCAAAGCAGTTTTTAGCTGTTTAAATGCTGCCTTTTCATTCTCGCCCCAGGTCCAGTCCACGCCGGATTTGGTGAGGCGGGTCAACGGGTACGCGATATCTGCGAAGTTCTGGATGTACCTCCGGTAGAAGCCACACATGCCCAGAAACTGTCGCACGTGTGTGACAGTTTCTAGGTCTGGCCAATCGCGTACCGACGCAACCTTATCCTGCTGTGGGCGGCATCCATCCCGATCCACCACATGCCCTAGGAACCGGACTGATCGCTTGCACAGTTTGACTTTCGACTTTTTGAGGTAGACGGAATTCTTTCGACATGCCTCCAGGACCTGGCGGAGGTGGTCGAGGTGTACCTCATGGGCGCTCTTACCCGGAACCTCAGCCGAGAAAATCATGATGTCATCTACAAATACTCTGCAAAAGGGTAGGTGCCCGAGGTACTGTTGCATCATCCTTTGCCAGGTACTCGGGGAGTTTGACAATCCCATAGGCATGACCAACCACTCGTACGCTCCAAAGTGCGTAGTTATTGCGGTTTTCTCCACGTCCTCTGCTTTCATAGGAACCTGCCAAAATCCCCAAAGGGCATCCATCGTAGAGAAGACGGTAGCCCCTTGTAGGTCATCTAAGAGACTCTGGACATCCGGGAGGGGGTACTTGTCCTCGTGACTGTGATCTCATTGATCTGTCTGTAGTCAATGACTAGACGCAACTCCTTGGGATTACTCGGCTTGGGGACCATCAGCACGGGGCAGCCCCACGGAGAGGCCGAGGGTCGTATGTACCCTTTGGCTAAGAGCTCATCTAGCTGTTGCCGGAGTTGCCGCAACTCCTCCTGCGACAACTTGTACCCTCGCCGGTGCAAGGCGTTCCCACTCCAATCTGGCCTGAGCCGGATGCCGGACTTGAATTCCCTTGACTGGACTGATTCCGGCAGCTCTGTGCAAATGACATCTGCGAACTCCTTTTCCAGGTCCCTAAGCTGCTGCCAGATTTCCGGCGACACCGTCTCGTCTATCTCGTCCTCCGGCGGTTCCGGGGAGGCCTGAGCAGTCTGTGGGGCTGGCGGCGAGGTAGTGCTTGGCGGGACGGCCGGTACCGGCGGGTCTGTGGTCTGCGGAGCTGGCGGCGGGGTAGTGTCTGGCGGCACGACTGGTGCCGAGGCTCGCGACTTCTGACTCTGAGGGCTCGGGACGGTGGGGACTTTTGGTCCCGGCGGCTGCCCGGTGGAGGGGCCACTTTCAGCACCAGGCTGACCGACTGCTGCGACCTGGTCACGCCAACGCACTCGCTTACGCCGTGCTCGGGGTCGTCGCTCCGCGACCAGACCCCGGCCCTGCTGGAGCGCCGCGGCTGCCTGCGCGTGCCAGGTGGGTGGCTTCCCGGCCGCGTGATCCTCTATCGCCTGTCTACGCACCGCTGGCGGAAGCAACGCAAATGCTCCGTTCGCCTCCTGTTTGCTAGCGAAAAAGCTGAGAGGGTCAGGGTGATCCCCGGCCTCGTCGACCGTACTCGCAAATCCCTGTGGCCTAATATCCTCGACCACCGCCCCTACTCTCTGCAAATGACACGCTCCTTCCACGTCACTATAGCCGGACTCGGAACTGTCCGAGACCAACCCTCCCGGCCCCTCAGACTCCTCAGCTCCGTCCGGCACCGTTGCGCTGGGACGCACGCTGACTTCACTATCCTCGGACCCGGAGGAGGGTTCTGACGCTAGGCCTGCTACAACATCGTTGGGGGAATCTTCGTCGGAGTCTCCCCCCCCCTTGTTGCAGGCCAACGCGCCAAAAGTCCCATCGGGGCCGAGGTAGACGACGAAAGCTTGCTCCTCTCTGTTTCGGAGGGTCCGCAGGTCCCGGCGAGCTCGACGTTGGCTCAAAAGGACTCCCTGTACCAGTGCCATTGCCGTGTCCTTGGACCGACTGGGGTCCGGGGACCCCGGCGAACAGCCGGTGATGACGACCTCTTCCCTGCCCTTGGTGAACCGGACCGAACCCCAGTTCTTATAATCCAGCGTAACCGGGGAAAGGTTCGCCAGCCAAGGACCTCCCAGGATGACATCCACCTTGAGGTCGAGGGGCATTACCCGAAGCTCAACCTGCTGGCCGTAAGACCCCTTCGACGTCTCAGCAAGGAGCTTGGGCCTGATGCAGGAATTAGCATCATATGTGGTGCCGTCAGCCACTCGAACCCGCATGGCTTGCTCGTGGCGCACCGGCTTGACGCCGGAGAGCTTCTGCAGTGTACTCTTTGCGATAATATTGGTGGACGCTCCCGAATCCACCAACACCTTGACTCTGACGCCCGCAATCCAGGCCCAAAACAGCAACAACGTCGGTGTGCGACTGTGCCTGTCGAAACTCCTCGGGCGCGCTCCCATCGAGGACACCGCTGCCAGGGACTCACACCAGCTCGGACTGATATCGCCGTCCTGCATTATGCAGTCCAGGCGGGTGACTGACGTTTCTGCGTCGGAGTCACAGTCCGGGAGGCAGTAAGTACATGCGTCCGCTAGCAGGCCGATGGCGACTGCTTTCTGGACTGCACTGCGCTCCGGGAAGTCTGGGGGGGACACCGCGACTTGGACTGACGCTGCAGCCAGTTTAGCCGCTATGTGCTTTCTGACTTGCTCGTCCCGGTGCATCAGCTCATTGTCTTGCTGAAGTTCCCTATTCTCCCTTTCCAACTCCTCCTTTACGAAGGCGTGGAAGTCCGCACGGCGTTCTGTTGAGGTAGAAGCCGGGTCCCTACCCTCCAACTCGTACCTGCGCTGCAATCGAGAGGTTCGAAGCGCCTTGTCTTCAGGAGTCAGCCATGGTCTGCGTTTCGGGCCCAAAGCCTGGCGAGCCCTGCTTCGGGTCAACCACGGCCGACTGGGCTTTGAAGTTCTCTCTGGTGGTGAGAGTTCTTCTCCCTCGGCAGGCTTGGGCTTGGCAACGCGAACGAACCGTCCGAACTCCTGATCCAAGATGGCTTTGCGTCGGCGATTGAACTCGCGCACCCTGACGAGCCGCTTCAAGCGCTTATCTAACTCTTCTCGATTCAACTGGGGCTTACTAGTCGTGGGTCCAAGCTTCTGGCTCATCCGCCTTTGACCTGCCCTCCAAAGCGCAAGGGACTTGACCGGCCGGACCTCCGACTCTTCCAGCCTTAGATACCTTTCTAGCGCCCTGATGGCGGAACGCAGGCGAGCACTTGGCTGCTGGGCCTGAAAGGCTTTCCTAACTCTGGGGGGTAAACGCTGAGCTCTGAACTTCCAGTGCCCGCGAACTCTCGCAACATCCGACCCCAGTGTCGACACTGGTACCGGTTCAGGATCGGATTTGGATCCGGTACGCACGGACCCCCACGGTCCCATCCCCGACGGTACGGTTTTTTGGACGGTCTCATCGTGTACCGGAACTGACGGACCCAAATAATACGCGGTCTCACCACGTCCCAGTACCATCGATACTGAACTAGCTACGGTCTCGGACCCGACGGACCTAGAGATATCACGGTCTCATCGTGTCCCAGCACCGTCGATGCCAAAAAATATCGAGTCCGTCTCATCGTGTATCGGAACCGGCGGGTCGACTCGTCAGTTCGGCTGGTTGTGGTGCCCGCTCCCACGCTGAACGTTGTAATCGTGACAAGTGGACTCTTGAGACGAAACTTGGGCTCTCTCACTCTCTCAAAATGTTTTTCAAGGACTGTAAGGGCTCCTCTCAGTGAGCGAATAACAGCCGTACTGAAGGTAACACATAGTCACAAATATGGTAAAGAAAAAAAAAACAGCAGGTGATAGAACACTAGTATCGCTCGACCACTTTATTGTGCAGTATGATGGAAGAGAACAAGTGGAGCTAGGCGTCGAAATCAAAATCCCCGGCAGTTGGTTTAACGAAATGACCGCGGCTGAGAGAAAGCTATCGTTCGATTGTGTTGCTGTTGAGTCATGTGTAGAGGAGTGAAATGCCGCCATTTCAAGCTATCGAACGTACGGTCAGTTTTCAGTACAATCGGAATTTTCGCCTGGATTGAAACGTATCGAAAAAGACTATGAGAACCGACGAGCCGGAATGAGGGTCAGAGCCGAGCTGGACCGAAACCGATGGCACCGCCCGCAGGGCGGTATCATGCCAAACCGGAACCGATGAGACCGCCCGAAGGGCGGTCTTGGGACCGACGGTACCGCCCGAAGGGCGGTATCGGAGTGAGCCGGGCTCGATGGGACGATTCGGAGAGCGGTCTCATCCCCGACGGCACCGCACGCACTACGGTCTCAACGAGTCCGGATATGTCCCAGTGTAGACACTGTCCGACCCCTGGTTCTCCAGGTGCTGTTGGTAGACTGCCCGTGGCTCAACTGTGTGGCTCGACCGGTTTTTATCCCGGGTGTCCGCACCGGTGATCCAACAGAGCAGCTCCCACGGCTCCTCGGGACGCGGAACTGAGGCGGTTGCTGGGGTTCTGGCGGACTTCCAGAAGTTTGCCTGCTCTCTTTGGACGCGCTGCTCGACCTGTTCCCGCTCAGGAGGCTCTGGGCTTCCCGTGCGGGTGGCGGCTAGCATGTCTAAACCTTCCTGCTCATACCTCTCGACTCGACTCTGGCTCTTGAGGTGGCGCCTGGCGCTGCCACTAAGGTGTCTCCCACACCTTCTCCACCTATCACGCAGCACCTGCATCGCTGTGGACGCCGGCGCGGGGCCCTTTTGTCCCCCTGACCCCGCAGTGACGGGGCCCGCGCCCTTTACTGCGGGGAGGACGCCCCGGGCTGGGGAGCGTCCTCCTGGACAAAATCCAATCCGATGGCAGCCAAAGCTTCCTCCACCGACTCGTCCCCTATCAACGCCAGGGTGTCCTCCAGGAGGCACTTGGCCCACTCCTTCGGGCGCTGGCTCGCCTGCGGAAAGTCGCGGGCATAATGGTCCATGCTCTTGCACAGACGGCAGCCCTCGTACTCTGGGGAGCCGAGTCGTTGCCCTGTGGGTGTCGGAGCGCCAGCGGATGTCGCCATGGCTAGCAGCTCCTCCGTGACATCTACGTGGGCCAGCAGCTGGACCGAGCGGCTCGTCTTATCCTGGCTCTGCCGCAACTCCCGCTCAGCCTCTATGGCCCAAGTCAGGAGTTCGTGGCGGCCTTTACTGGCCGTCCGGCTCAGAGTCAGGACCGAAGCGCCTTTCCTTTCGGCTATAAGGAAGACCTTCCTCCTTATCTCCGGTATCAATCCCGTAAGGAATATCTCCAGCAGCTCCTCTTCCGGCACCGGAGAGGTGAGCTCGTGGGCAGCCAGCATGCTCACGATGTCGTGAGCAAGGTGCACCCCGTCCCAGAACTCGCGGACCGTGCGAGTCTGTCTGTCCTGACTTTGGCGCACGCGACGCAGGAACGGACCGATCGACGCCATTTCCCCCTTGTCGGGCATCACCAGCTGCGCCAAGGGGACCACTATGACGTCCAAGGTGAGGTTCTTACCTTCCCGAGCCTCCGTCAACACCGAAGAAAGCTCGCGGTACTCGGAGCTGAGTGCGCCGAAGCAGTGTCTGGCCACTTCTGACAGCAGGGAGTGGTCCGACAACACCTTCTCCTCACCCCCGCTCTCCAGACGCGCCATCCCCATGGCGTAGCGCACCGGCTCCAGTTCCCGAACCTCCCTGATCTGCCGAACAAATCGGAGGAGCCGACCAAAGACGTGGGACGACCCCTCCACCTCTGTGTGGTATTTGTCCACTGCCTTCTCCATGGCTCTGAGGGCCTCCTTGAGAGCGTGCTGCTCGTCCTTACGACTGTAATGGCTTCGGGGCTCCCTGTAACGAGAGGAAGACGAGAAGGTGAACTGGCTGTCGCCATCCCCGTCCTCGCCATCGCCGCCGGGGTCCTCGCCCGGACTCCCCGGGCCTCCCGGCCCTCCAGGGTCACCGCTCCCCGAGCCTCCAGGACCACCATGACTGCTGGCACCGGGCATCTCCGAAAGCTCGTTTGGCTCCGAGTGCTCCAGTTGAGGGACCATCCCCCCCCGTCTCCCGGTGTGTCTGCCGCCGTAGGAAGCGGAGGTGGCATCACAGCCGGAAAGTGGTCGAAAGCACCGGGCCACACGTCCGCGGCGCAAAACCCACACACCGGCAGGTACACCTTTTTCAGGAACGCTACCACACTTTTCTTAGCGCTTGCCTGACACGCCCACATACGCACCGGGCTCTCCTCGTGCCCGCACCCACAGCGAGCGCAGCTCTCTGCGACGGACGCCAAGGCCGTCGTGAGACTGTGAATCACCTGGACCCCGAGGACCCTGTCCTCGTCCGAGATTCTTGCCTTCAGGCATTGCCTGATCTGGCTGGTAGGGTGCAAGCACCCGGCGACCTGACCAAGGGAGCGATACCTACGATGTAGGAGGCTACCACTCCAGTTTCTTCTCTTCTTTACACTTTCGGGCTTATACTATTCTACACTTATTAAACGACCGCACGAGGTATGCTTACGTATGGTCAACTATCGGACTTCGGTTTCGTAAATCCTTCAAGTTATTACTACAAGACTTCGGTTTCGTAAATCTTTATAGCTATGCTTTTTACAGCAGTTACGGCTTACAATTCTCAGTTCAGTTCTCATCTCCGAAACTGGTTACACTTAGAGTTCTTATGCATTCAGGAACTCTCTCCATAACTCAACTGTACTGAGTACTCCGTACAACAGGCTAGGCACCTCACATCAACATCATTCTGATCGGTCCTACTGTACTCCGTACTGAGTACTCTTGCGTTTTGTACTTAGCCGTTTTTCTTGCTCTTGTGCTTGCCTCCTAGCACAACTCCCCCCCCCTTAGGGAAGGTCACGTCCACGCTGACCACGTCGGACCAGTAAAGTTTTTATACAGATCTTCTACTGTTGCTCAGGATGATTATACAGGTCTCAGCCGCCTGTTGTCCGGGATGACATTACACTTCCCAAGACACACCGCAATAAGGAGATCAACCTCTTAAGCACAAGGGTCGGCCTCTCACCGGTCTGCCATCTGCACTACCAGGCTCCCCCAAGGCTCGAGATCTCACATCCATTACCACGCTCAAGGTTTCAAACCTTCCAACACGGTACACTTACAGGTGATGACAATAGGTTTGCCAATTACCTGACAGTTCTCGGGATGCCGGCCCGGAGGAAAGGTTTTAAACCCCTACCGCCTCTTCGGATGCGCAGAGCTTTTATCCAGATCTCCAACTGCCGCCTGGCTATGCCGAGGCTAGAGCCACCGCTCTGTTGGATGGATTATCCAGGTTCTCACCTGTCGCCTGGCTATGCCGAGGCTAGAGCCACTGCTCTGGTGGATGGATTATACAGGTTCTCACCTGTCGCCTGGCTATGCCGAGGCTAGAGCCACTGCTCTGGTGGATGGATTATACAGGTTCTCACCTGTCGCCTGGCTATGCCGAGGCTAGAGCCACTGCTCTGGTGGATGGATTATACAGGTTCGCACCTGTCGCCTGGCTATGCCGAGGCTAGAGCCACTGCTCTGGTGAATGGATTATACAGGTTCTCACCTGTCGCCTGGCTATGCCGAGGCTAGAGCCACTGCTCTGGTGGATGGATTATACAGGTTCTCACCTGTCGCCTGGCGCGCTCGCGGTTGCTGCCATCTGCCACTCGCGGCGCGCTCTCTCCCCCCCAAAAGAAAAGCGGTCCGCTCCCGGACGCTTCACTCTCGGTGGCCCTAAGGGGAGGGCGCGGGTGAGCACCTCGGTGTGCTCACCCCGTGGCGACACGCATGCAAGGGTGGGCCTCCTTTCACGCGCGTGGCGATGCGTCCTGTCGAGACGGGTGCACTCGCCCGGAGCTGGGGGCTCGCCGGCCTCATCAGCACCCCGAGTGTGGGTGCCGCGCTCCGCGCTCGGCGGCGGGGCATGCGCGCGCGGTGTGCTGCTCCCAGGCACGCGCATCAACCTCTGCAAGGAGGCCCGATGCGCCTGGACGCGGTGCACACGCTGCGCGCTACTCC